>QJPP01002073.1:0-237093 GCA_003996215.1 Jaltomata sinuosa | reverse complement strand
CCCGTGAGTCTCCAACAAACCCAAATGATGCAACATCTCCTCACAGGTAGTAATAAAGTCATGTGGATCCTGTCCAGAAGTACCCGCAAACCTCGGAGGTGCTAACCTCAAAAACCTACCCAACGCCTTCTGTTCTGACTCTGTCATAGCTGGGCGAGGAGCAAGAGGCTGTGCAACAGATGGAACCGGAATAACCTCTGCACGGGGAGCTATAGTAACCGGCTGCGCTCCTGAGCTCTGTGCACCCAGGGCTGCCCCCTGAGCGGATGTCTGCGCTACCTCCGAAGGCCGCTCTCCAATCACACCCAAAAGCTGTAATAGTAACCCCCGAATATCTGGAGACTGAGCTGCAGCTGAAGCTGGCACAGAAGTGTGCACTGGAGCTGGTACTGGAGCTGGCACTGGAGCTGGTGGTACCTGGGCTGCCCCCTGAACCACATGCTGCTCGGGCTCTATCTCCACGCTAGCAGCTCTAGCAGGTGCCACTGATCGAGGGCGTCCTCGACCCCTAGCTGGAGTGGGAGGCTCATCCTCGCGTGCTGCCGATGATCTCGTACGAACCATCTGCGGAAGAATGAAGTAGAATAAATGAGATCTCCAGAAACTTCAAGGGTGGTACGCACGACACAGAAGCAATGAAAGAATCGAATTTCCTAAAATGCCACTGTAGCCTCCCAAAGATTGAGTACGGACGTCTCCGCCCCGATCCGTAGGACTCTACTAGACATTGGCTCCTGTACCGATGACACCGGTGAACCTAAAGCTCTGATACCAAGTTGTCACGACCTAATTTCTTGGTCATGATGGCACCTACAACCCCCGGTAGGTGAACCAATCCCCGTAGCCCAGAACAGTTAGTAATGGGCTACTATCTAGCAAATAGAGGAACAAGACAAATAAAATAGATAACAGGGATATAAATATATACATATGCGGAAACTAAACCAAACCCCAAGACCTGGTATCATAGTACAGAGCCAACTACATACATGGAGTGCAAATAAACCAAAACTATATATACAGATGTCTCTGAATGGTAATAGAGTACATGAAGCAAAAGATAAACTAAAGCTAAGCTCCGATCGCCAAGAGCTCACCCTCAGCCTGAAGTAGTCCCCAACAGATCTCCAAGCACGAATCACAGCGATCTAACGGCGATGGCCCACGCTAGGATCTGCACCCAAAGATGCAGGGGGTAGGGGTGAGCACCAAATGCGAAGCATAAGGTACCCAGTAGGTATCATAGGCCGACTGGGCACATATAAGATAAAAGCGTAGTAATAGACAGAATAGAAGCAAGCAGTCACAGAAATCAACGAAAGGTACACAGGAACTAGCCCAGAGGGAAATCATCAGAACCACATATGAGGCTAGTAAACAGAATATACACACCAAAGGCACAGGTGAAAGTAAGAAACAACGCACCTGGGGTCCTTGCAATAACAGTGTATACAAAATAAGTTTACGAAATGGACGGTATACCGGTAACCTCAAGTGTAAGAAGAAGAGAGAAGGAGTAATCATAGGCATGCTCAGAGACAAGAATCAAACTCAACTAATCATACCAATCTCATACTTATCCATAATAGAGAACAATTCTGTAAGTAAAAAGCAAAAGTCTACCTACAGTCCCTCGGCCGCCCATACAACCGAGGAACACAAACAAGTGAAAACAAACCCTCCGGCATCCCATACTACCGGAGCGTACAATCAGCACACAGCAAACAAGGGTGGAACCTCG
Source organism: Jaltomata sinuosa (assembly GCA_003996215.1). Lineage (NCBI taxonomy): Eukaryota > Viridiplantae > Streptophyta > Magnoliopsida > Solanales > Solanaceae > Jaltomata > Jaltomata sinuosa. The sequence continues at coordinate 235,352 of QJPP01002073.1, read as the reverse complement.
AACCATGAATGATATGATGCATGAAGATCTCAAGTGCCATAGTATCTCTGTATGTACCTCCTCCGGCGTCGATCCGGCCCAGCAGGTAGGTTCCATGGAAGGCCTCTGCCCGTATACCTCTACTCCACCGTATACCCCTCCACCGGCACACGCAGCCCATAGCCCCTGGCCCGGATGGCAAGGTCCATGGAGGTCCCAGACCCCATACTAAAACTCAGTATCAGAATATGTATCAAGATAGAGACCCAGTCTCGCATATCAAGATAAGAGACCCAAGTCATCGAATATGCATGCCCAGAACCCTGTCCAGGACTAAAAATAGTAGGAAAATATCTCAAAAACCCCTCCAAGGGTGCCCGGCGTAGCCGGGTCTAAACAGTAAAAAGTCATCTCAGGTGCTCGGTCCGACCGAGGCTAAAAATCATCTCAAGTAACAAGAAAACTCAACTAGCACCCCGGCCCTGCCGAGTCTAGCGATAATCATAAAACTGATGATTTAAACATAATTTTACTTTCTTGCCCAAAAATCTCCACAAGTGAAATCAACCATTTCCAAATCATTTCCATCAAAAATGGGCCCCCCGGGCCATGCAAGGTTTAGAAAACAGTGCCAGTAGGCCCGAAGCCAAACCACAGTAAAACATGGATAAAACCTCTTTATATGCATGGAAATGGTATGATCACACACAATAGCTGCCCCGCAGCTCACAATCAACCTATCGACCCTGCACAGGCCCACAGCTACTCAGCAAGCATAACCAGCCTAAAAGGATAATACTATGCCCGGGACTCGCGGACATTCCCAAAATCCCACCTTCTATGTTCCAGAGTCAGCAAGGCCTCACAGGACCACAAGGGTAAATAAAATATATCCGCAAATACTACAAGCAACGGAGGAATAAAAATAGGCAGACATGAATAAAGCGGTCGAGGTCTGTGGTACCAACCTAATAACCAACCCAAGGATGCCCATTAATACAATTTTATTTTATATATACGGAGTCTAGGGAAGATAAACCATAACCTACCTGTCGTCCGACGACAAGCTGCTAGAACAACGATGTCCAAGCTCGAACCACTCTGAGAAAATCCAAAACTAAATCGGAATCGGATTCGGATTTGGGACGGAATAACTTGACGTAGATAATTGATTTTCTTTCGATGACCGAATATCGCGTCAATTTAATATTCCCTCAGAACTCTTCCTTAGCTTATAAAGAATTAACGTGCACAGTAGTATGCACAAGCTCCCAGTGCTTAACGTGAATAGGCAGCAATTGCCCTTTATCAATTTGCTCCAAATGATGAAGTTTGGCAGCAATTGCCTACTTCATCAATTGGTTTCCACGTGGGGGGGTGTGTGTCAACACCACATCTCCCCTTATCCAATTAATGATAGGTGGGTCCCCGCTACGTATATATTCGGGTATTGAATAAATTCGTGGTAAAATAAATATAATATTTTAAATATACCATAATTGATAGAAAATTATTTCCAATAAAACCTACTATATTATAATAATAAATTTCAACATAACTAATTTTACTATCTCCGTTAAAATATTACGGAGTATAAAAACCTTATAAAATAAATACATATACACTTATATCGTATAAAAGATATTTTTCATAAACCTTTAAAATATTTGAAAAGGCGATAATAATATAATTTTTACCAATTTCAATTTTAAATAACGTATTTTCACATATACGCACGAGGCTAATAAAATTCTTAAGTTTAGGCTCGTAATTCGCCTACGCACGATTTCGATACTCAAGAATTCTCTCGGGATCCTCCCTTATTTTTTTTATAACTGTTTCAGAACTGAAACAGCATTTTAAAACGTGACGTCGAGGCTTAAATCGCGTTTAACCCGGCCCGGTTCGCGACCCGGTTCGCAACCCGTTTTCTGCCAGACAGTCCGCGGTAAAATAGTCATAATTCTTTACTTCGAGATAAGTTGGACGTGAGGTTTTATGCGTTGGAAACTAGACTCGTAGACCTTCGATTTGGTATTTCGGGGGACTTCTAACTCTTTATATATTGAGAGAAAAGCACTGATACATTTGACCCAAAGTTCAGAAAATTTGTTAAAGGTCTTACGATATCTTTTGTCGATTTGATTGACTTCAAAACTTAAACGTGGAAATGACCGGAAGGGTCATTACAGTTACAGTTTACTTTCTAGACTGAGTTTAGTTAGATTTTATATTATATATGTCGCTAGAAAGTTAGGTTGGATTATAGATAATATTAGTCTTAAATCTTGTGACTTGTATTAAATTGGCCATTTTGGATAGTAGATTAGGATTATTTCTTGTTATCCTTAGACTAGGAGCTCGTAGTATGGTTATAGCTTGTATAGAATCCCTTGTATGCTTTTAGGAGGTTTTAGAGGTAGAGATTATGCTTTTAGTAGTTTTTGTAGTTAATTTCTATTATTTTTGCCTAATTTATCGGTTGTGTGTGTGATTGTGGGCCCGAGGCCATAGCTTGGATTTGGATGGAGTTTCGAGGTCAATTCTCTTGGTTGGAGGATATTTTGCCCTGTTTTGCCTTGTTCTGTGCTACATTCTCTGAACGTGGAAATTTACATGCTCATATTGCATCTACATACCAATCGGTACGAAAAAGAAAGATTTTTGGGGTTTTTGGTTCCAACTTGAGATTTACTACGATTATCGTGATTTTCATATTTTAAAAGAGTAATCTTGGTTTTACTACTAATTTTTGAAAGGAAAAGAAAAGTACTAAGTTAATGCATTATTGATGTAACACCCCAGAAATCTATTCAGCTGTCTAAAGAAGAATCTCTGAAAAATCCTATGTTCCAGAAATCACGAGTCCAAATCATGGTTCATGATTTGAACCACGAGTCATGGTTCTGAGTCGTGATCCCAGACTTGTACAATAAAGTCTCTGGTTTGAGACCACGAGTAAGTTCTACGGACTGTGATTCTTTCTACGAACCATAGAATTCACCCGTGGAATCAAACCTGAGGACTGACTTGGTCCCAGGGACCACTAGTTATTTCTATGGGTCGTCGTTTGATTCATGAACTGTAGAGATGACCCGTGGAACCTATTCAGAGGCCTGCCTAATTTAACAAAAATGACAACTCAATTCTACGGTCTGTCATGTTGATCCGTAGATGATCTTGTGCAGCCTAAAACATTGGCTCAGGAACCACGACTCAAGTCCACGAGCCGTGTTGAGTTCTACGGTCTATGGAAATGACCCATTGAACCTGAAGCCGAGTTTTAAAACAACTTTTTCCTAATTAAGTCCTAGGGGTATTTTTATAATTACCCACCCTTTTAACTCCTAATTGAGGTCATTTTGACCATTTTTAGCATTATTTCTAAACCTATTAGCCTAAGTCCCTTCTCATTACCTCATTCATTTCCCAAAAAGGATAAGGACTCTCTCAAGCTCAAGGTCTAAAGCTCCAAGTTCAAGTCTCCTAATCTTTTTGATTTCAAGTGGGTTAACTTCAATTAAGGTATGTGGGTATTCAACAATGGGTTCCTTTAACCTTTGTGCCCAAAACTCCCAATTCTCAAATTGATTTATGAACTTGTGAAATTATGGTTTGGATCTAAATTGGGGGAAAACTTATGAAATCAGTTTCTGTGCTTAAATTCATGGTTTCTTATTGCTTATTTATGATTTGATCATGATTCTTTTTTTGGATTTAAAAACCCAAGCATTGAAGTGGATTTCTAGCATGATTCCATTGCATTGCATGTTTTCAAGTGAAATTGGGCATGATTAGATATCATGACTTTATGAATTTATGAAATTGCATGCCTAATTATTCAAGTATGAATTTAGAAAGAAAAGTATGATTTGAACTATGGCTATGCTTTACTTCAAGAACTTATGATATGAGAATTGCATGGTACCCGATGTGTCTTCATGCTTTTCAAAAGAGATTTGGTATTCGATTATACCTTCATAAAATTATTAGTTATATGTATGCTTAGGGAGTAGTATTTAGCACCAAGCGATAAGGGTTTGATTACCTAAGTCCAAAACTACGTTGCCAACATAGGTTATAATTTGTCCTATGGGCTTATGAGAGTGGATCCACATCTTGATTATGGTGTCCTATGTCTTAGCGGGCATTAAGGCATCTTTGCCAACTAGGGTTATATAGTTGGGTATGGTGACTCGTTCCTTGGCAGGGTTTGAGTCAGTTTTGCTAACTAGGGTTATATAGTTAGACTCTATGTAGCTCACATGGTCTATTATCAGTTACAAGAAACTCCCGTATGAAAACTTTGACTTATTTAAAATTATGATATCTACTTTGAGTTTTGACTCTTATTTCATGATTTACTATTCAATTTATGACATCAACCTTTGAAACATCATTTATGCATGAACTAAGTTCTTATTCACATTTCAAACATGTTTTTGTTATATTCATGCATCTATCGCATATTCAGTACATCCTGTAGTACTGACGGAAATTGTGCTGCATCCTTTTACGATGCAGATTCAGACACCTTTCCTCAGACTCGTGGCTAGGCTATGCCAGACGTTCAGTTGATTGTTGGTGAGTCCTCATACTTCGAGGACCAGACTTATGAGATGACCTTATTTCTTTTATGTTGGATTCTGGAGTTAGTTGGGGTCTTGTCCCATCAACTCGTATTATCAGACTTAGATGCTTTAGACATGGCTAGTTGTATTCCGTATTTGTATTCCGTAGATCTTATGTTATATCAGTTTATGGATTTCTATCTTATCTAAGTATGCTTCCGCTTTATTTTCTTAAGCATATCTTAGTATGTTATGACCAAGGTTTAATCTAGGGCATTCATGTCCCGATCTTGTGTTACGTCTAGGGGTAGCCTTGGGGCATGAAAAACTTGGTATCAGAGCCTCAGGTTCAAGAGTCCTAGGGTGTATGAAGCCACATCAAGTAGAATCTCATTCATGTGTTTAAAGCGCGCCACACTTATGAGAGGGAAGCTATGAGATGTCTTAGGAAAAAGTTCACTTCTTTCATGATCAAAATTGTGTGGTAGAGTTAACTCTGTTACCTAATCTGTTCTTGTTACATTTCAGATTATGCTTCCATGATGTAATATGCCTCCCCGAGCCCCTCGGAATGCTGTCCCTCCAGTTTCGGTCCCCGAGGTCATAAATGTAGAGTTTCAGAATGCGATCGACCTATTGGCTCAGACTATGGATGCCCAAGCCAATTAGCAGGCTCTTATTCACATTCACCCTCATAGTGGAGTTGCAGCCCGAGTTTGAGATTTCATCCGTATGAACCCACCGGAATTCTGGGGTTCGAAGGTGGGTGAGGACCCTCTTTGCTTTGTGGTGTAGGTGAAGAAGATATTTGAGGTGCTGCAAGTTGCTGGAGTTAAGAATGTCGAGCTTGCATTCTATCAGCTAAAGGACGTAGCTCATATTTGTTTCACGCAATGAAAGGAGGCTAGAGCTAGGGACGTGGTCCCTATGACTTGGGAGTGTTTCGAGAGAGCTTTCCTCGATCAGTTCTTTCCACGAGAGTTGAGGCAAGCTAAGGTAGAGGAGTTTGTGATTTTGAGATTGGGATCTATGACTATTCAGGAGTACAGTTTGAAGTTCACTCAGTTGTCTAGGTATGCCCCCTCTATGGTAGTGGACCCGCATGATCAGATGAGCAAGTTTATCTATGGGGTTTCAAATTTTGTGAAGAAGGAGTGTAGCTACCCCATGTTGTTGGGTGATATGACTATTTCTAAGATCATGACCCATGCTCACTAGATTGAGGGAGACAGACTTAGGGAGATGGCTAGGGAGAACAAGAGGGCTAGACTTAGGTGACTTCCCACTCACACGCAAGTGTACGTGGTCGTCCAAGTAATATAGACTGGTTAGTTCAGATATCATACCCAAGAGACTTATGACTTAGCAAATGTTCTAATTTATTCATGTACAACTAAAATAAATTAGTATGAAAGTAACTAGAATATGAGTTCTATAGTAATTGAAGAACTGAAATAAAATGACAGAATTAAATACGAGTAAGTAATGATTTTTCGGTTCCAAGTTTAGAGAGAATTCCAAGGTTACAGCTTTATTACACAATCATAAGTAGTAGTCACTTGAATCGACTTGTTCGTTAACCTAGTTGTTGATTCCGGGGTTGATTTTACAACTATGGTCTTCCGAGCTTCTAGTTTCCTATCCAAAATAGCATCACAACCACATCGTTGAGCGGGGATGTGACATCTTATTTTGAAAGCATTTATATGTCTTCTCATATGAACCAAGCAAGGTGTTCTAGGTATATTTCTATCCTAGTCGCTAACCTACCCTTTTACATTACAAAATAGAGGCCTTGCCCCTTATATTCCTCAATCTACCTTGTTGCTCCTTCTCCCGAGTTCACAACAATGTTATATATATATTCTAATGGAAGCCAAGCATCAAAATACTAAACACAGGAATATAAGAACAACCATTAATGGTAAACGAACAACCAATCCAAATTCATACTAAATAATCATGTATTTGTAGCCGTAACCCCAGAACAAGGGTTCTTAGCCACTCATGCTACTCAAAAACAAAGATAACAATGTTTTCATCCAATGTATGACTCAGAAAAGGAAGAAGAAAAGAAACCCAATGATGAATTCTAATCTCTGCCTTGTGCTATGAAAATATGACGGAACCCCTACAAAAGACGCACAAGGTTCTATTTATAGGGCTTGGGAAATAACCCCTTTTCCTTCTTGGAAACGGACTAGGAGAAAGCTGAAATTCTAGTCGGGACAGTGGCTGGCGCGATGCGCCACTGCTGCGCCACTACAGGTGTTCAGGAGTTTAGGCCTTGGGGCAGCACGCCATTGATACTCTATGCTTCCCCTCCAGTAGTTTAGTGCTTGGGGCAGTGCCCCATTGATGCACCATTGCCCAGTTTCATCTCTCTACGTGCTCTCGAGCATTCTGCTACATTGCATCCATGCTTTCTTCATCCAAATCACCTTCCAATGGTTAATTTCCCGCGTCATTTCACCTACAAGCATCTAATCATATGTCTTAGTACAACATATGGCAATTCAACTCAAAACACACAATATATAGTAAGTAATGCTCTTAAAACATAAGGTAACATGGGTAAAATACGATAAACGGGCATATAAATATTCCCAAGATCACCACCCCACACTTAAACCTTTGTTCGTCCTTGAACAACTCACTACCCTCTATTCAATGCTTCACCATAAACACCTAAGGAACTCTCCCTCCTCACTTGCAAGCAACTAAACAATTTTAATCATGCTTTCGTAGTTCATTTAGCAAGCAACATCAAAACAACACTTGTTAGCTTAAAGATCCTTCACTTGAAACAACACAACCTCTATAACCGACTCTTCATCATAATATCGGGCCAACATATCTATGTGTAAACAACGCAAGTAATAACACTACAAGATACATGACATGAGTGCCCTCACAATTTAGTATTGCCCCTCTGTTTTCAATCACACCAATCAACTTTAAATGGGGCATTTTGAATCAATAAAATTCTCACTCTCTCAAAAGGTGTTTCAAACATATTATAACATACCATAGGCTTGCCCATGGTGTATAGTGAATTCAACAAAGCAATCATATTCATGAAATCAAAAGAACTTTTGTTTTGTTGTAATGTCAGCTTTGGGACTGGTAGGATACTTTTAGGCATAAATTGACTTTTTTCCCTATTGCACATGACACTACATTTTTACTCTTTTCTTCATACTTCTTTCTTGGTTTCTCCTATGTTCACACCTTCTTGTACTACCACTTATTCCACCTTCTTTTCGCCCTTTATTTGATGCGTACTTGTTGCTAGCGAAACTTATATCATTTTTTTTCTCTCTTCTTGTTTTTTCAAACTCTTTTGACTCCTAACAGCAAGAACTTTAAAAGATTTCACCAGGCTCTACATCATTATTTCACTACACTCATCATCTTCATCAGGAACAAATTCCTGATTTTGCTCGGCTGTAGTATCATCAACCGCCATCAAAGTGGTCCCAGCATCATTGACCTTATCATTTTCATCGACATTAGTGTCATCTATGGTTCGTTCATTATCATCCGATGGCTTCTGAAATGCTGGGCCCATATTGCACATAAACATTGCGCTCTCAGTCATCGAGTAGCGGTCGCTCAAAGCAGTCATCTTCTCCTCGGTCACCGGTCTACCGCAAATTCTCAATTGTAGCTCTACCATCCCATACATTCTGCCCATCCAACTATCATATCGAGCTTGTTGGTCAGCATTGGAAAGAACTGGCCCATGGGAAGTATCTTGGTGCTTCGTCTTTGTCACATCAACAAATTAACTCATAAGGTACGGTACTTGTGGTGGGCACAGATCATGAATTTCCTCTTCTATATCTTCTTTTCTTAAAAAGCGGGTCACCAACCCTCCGTAGTAATACTACCACCTCTTGTTGTCCCAGAATTTTCTCATATTATGTCTTAGTACCGAGGCCACATTAATTGTCATTCCTTTCATCAGCATGTATACCAACATAACCCTATCTTTAGTTACCTCAGTTGTGTGATGGAATGGTAGAAGGGTACTACAAATAATTTTGAGCCACACTCTCGCCTCCAAGTTGAAGTAAGCATAATGCAAGGTGGCATGTCGCCCAGTGTCCTTGCTTCTTTCCCAACGAGCCATCGAATTCACTCCACAAAGTGTATGGCGGATGTCTCTGTATGGTGGATCCTCTTTCATCTTTAAGTAGGGGTTGACATCCACATGTGTCATCCCCAAGAATTCATTTAGGACCCGTGTGGTAAATCGCACTACCTTCCCTCGAACTTCCACCTTTTGGCTTCTACCTTCCCCTGTTTGCCAATTTTCATAGGATTCCCTTACCATCGTCAAGTTGCACTCTTCTGGATCCTGAAAGATGTATTGAATTCCCAGTCTGTAGACCATCTTATCAATTTGGGGGAATTCCGCTCGCAACCGTGCCTCATCAACATGCTCATCTCCATAATACTTTGCTTCTTTTTGTGATTCAAACCAGTCTATCCCTTGATTCCATACTGTTCTTTTCTCTAATTTTCACGGTGGTGCCTGTGGGATTGGTGGAGCTGCTTTCCCAGATGATTCACCTTTGTGGGACCTCTTGCTTCCTGTGCCTTCGATAACCAGTTTGTTTCCTCTTGGAGGCATTGTACCTACAACACACAAGTTACACAAATCAGCCCAGTACATTTAAAACTAGCTAAACCAGTGTTTTTATAGGGTCATAACAACCCCACACTTAATTTGCTAGCAATGGTGTCTATAGGTTGATGATATGAGGTACTCAAACTTCCCTCTTTCAACACAAGTTTAGTTTCGTCATCCTATGACACCATATCCACCAAATAATTTCCATAAGTATATTCCAAACAATTCTCAAGTATTCACTACCCTTTTTTTTCCTAAATAAAACACTATTCATGGTCACAACTTCATTCTATGTAGTACAAATTCACCAATTTTCTTGAAGTTTTAGAGTGACCCATCTCCTTCTACTAGTTACTTTTCTTTCCATAAATCAAGACCCAACAACAAAACAAGAAACAAAATTCAAAATCGACCATTAGTAGTGTATATATGAAAAATAATCTTCTTTGTGGGTGTATTTTAAGAGTTTAAGCATTTATCAATGATGGAAAAAGTTTTAGTTCTTCCAACAAGATGAAACAAGTTTACACCTACTAATCTTGATAATAGAAAGCATAAATAAGAAGTAGAGAGTGTTAGAAAATAAAGGGAGATCTTACCTTGAGAAATTTTGGAAAATGTTAAAGCTTGAGAAGGGTAACAATGGAGGAAGGAGAAGAAATTTGAGATAGAATAGGGGTGGGGAGACACTCCAAGAGTAAGAAAGTAGGGAGAAATAAAGATATTAGTGGTTTTAAAACAATGGTTGCCAAAAATTTCGAATCTCGGGTAAGTTGACCCTTGACCCGCCCCATTTTTTAAATTAATGGGACACTTGAAATGGGCATGGGGCACCGCGTCATTGTTGTGCCAGAACTAGTGCTGGAAAGTTCAAGCCTTAGCATGATGCGCCATAGATGCGCCCGCCTGGATTTTGGCATAAGGCGACGCGCCCTTGTTGCACCAGAATTAGCCCACGGAAGTTTTTCCCATGGCGAATTAGGCCAGCATTGTGCCGATCAAGATGCTCAACAATTTTTAGTGGGGGGCAGCGCACCTATAATGCGCCTGGCTGGGATTCTGCATGGGGCAGCATGCCAGCAAGGCGCCAGGTTGAGCCTTCAGAAGTTTGGTCCCTGGGGCGGTGCACCAAGGCTCCGCCAGACCCCTGGGACGCAAATTTTTCGTTACTTACCTCTTCCCATGCCGTACTTAGCCTGTTGCTTCCCTTTTCATCATACAAAAATAACAAACCGTTAGAAAAATGGTTGGTGGCCTCTCACTTAGCGCCTTAGTTTTGGTCATGGCATGACTCATATTTTTGTATTTTTGTCCTAAACTATTGCAATACATCCATAGGTTGCCTCCCACACAGTGCCTGATTTAACATTGCAACATGACGCACCTCAAAATTTACTTATCTGACAGGGTGATTGAGGTCTTCTCCCTGTCCACATGCTCAGCCCAATAATGCTTCACTCTTTGACCGTTCGCCAAGAATGTACCCATTTTGTTTGCCCTCCAGAGCTCAACTGCGGCATGCGAAGTCATCTGTACTACCTCAAAAGGTCCAGACCACTTGGACTTAAGCTTTACATGAAAAAGCTTCAGCCTTTAGTTGAATAGGATGACCTTTTGACAAGGTTCAAATGAGCGAGGAAGGATGTGCTTGTCGTGCCACCTCTTTGTCTTATACTTATAGAGCTTGGAATTCTCATACACCTGTAACCTAAACTCATCAAGTTTGTTAAGATGCAACTGTCTCTTCTGCCCCGCTAGTTCTTCATCAAGATTCGGCTTCTTTATAGCCCAATAGGCTTGGTGTTCCACCTCTATCGGCATATGACAATCCTTACCATATACGAGCCGATAAGGAGAACCTCCAATGGGCATTTTGTATGCAGTTTGATATGCCCATAGTGCATCATCAAGCTTCGCAGCCCAATCCTTCCTTTGTGCATTCACCATCTTCTCTAGAATCTGCTTTACTTCTAGATTCAACACTTCAACCTACCCTCTAGTTTGGGGTGATATGCAGTAGCTACCTTGTGACGCACCCCATACTTAGCCAATAATTTTCGGAAATAGTAGTTAATGAAGTGAGTTCCACCATTACTGATTATTGTCGGCGGAGTTCCGAATCTCATGAATATATTCTTCTTAACAAACTTCAACACCACTTTTGCATCGTTAGTAGGGAGAGCTACAGCTTCCACCCACTTGGAAACATAATCTACCGCAACAAGTATGTACTTGTTACCAAAAGATGGTGGGAAGGTCCCATAAAGTCAATCCCCTATACGTCGAATATCTCCACCTCAAGGATGTTCTGTAAAGGCATCTCATGCCTTCTAGAGATTTCTCCAGTCCTCTGGCACTAATCACATCCTTTGACAAAAGCTACTGTATACTTGAATATCATGGGCTAATAGAAACCTGATTGTAACACCTTATGTGTTGTACGCTATCCTCCATGATGTCACCCATAAGGAGAAGAATGAAAACTCTATAAGATCTCCTCACATGATTTTTTGGAATGCATCTTCTAATTATTTGATCCGGACCTTGTTTGAACAGGCAGGGATCATCCCACATATAAAATCGCGACTCATGATATAGCTTCTTCTTCTGTTGTGTAGTGTCTTCCAGGGGGTACACCCCACTCACCACTAAGTTTAAAAGAGCAGCATAACATGGTAGCTCAGCAACACTTAAAGCTAAGAGTTGTTCATCTGGAAACTCCTCTTTGATATGCCCTTCATTAGGAACATGAGACCAATCTTCAAGCCTGGACGAATGATCTGCCACTTGGTTCTCTGTGCCTTTTCGATCCCTTATCTCAAAATTGAACTCTTGAAGCAGCAAAATCCACCAAATAAGTCTTGGTTTTGCATCCTTCTTGCTAAACAATTAATGGATCACATCATGATCCGTATACACAATTACTTTCATTCCCACAAGATAGGAGCAAAATTTATCAAAAGCAAAGACTAAATCCAACATCTCTTTCTCAGTGACTGTGTAGTTTGTCTAAGCCAAATCAAGTGTCTTACTCTCATAATAGATAGAATGAAATACCTTGTCGACTCTCTGACCCAACACAGCTCCAACCGCAACATCACTGGTATCACACATAAGCTCGAAAGGCATCTCCCAATCTAGTGCAATCAAAAGTGGAGCTTCAATCAAGCACTTCTTCAAATTCTCAAACGCCTTCACACAGTCATCACTGAATTCATAATTTACCTCCTTCTCAAGAAGCTTGCACATTCGCCTGGATATCTTGGAGAAGTCTTTAATGAAGCGTCTGTAGAAACCTACATGACCAAGAAAACTATGAACTCCTCTCACAGAAACTAGAGGTGGTAGTTTCTCAATAACCTCTATCTTCACGCGATCCACTTCTAGTCCCAACTTTGACACTTTATGTCCAAGGGCAATGCCATCCGTGACCAAAAAGTGGCACTTATCCCAGTTCAGCACCAAATTTATCTCCTCGCATCTTGCTAATACCCTATCCATATTTTTATGACAAGTGTCAAACGACCTCCCAAACACTGAGAAGTCATCCATGAATACTTCAACAATCTCTTCCACCATATTAGAAAAAATAGCCATCATACACCTTTAAAATATAGTCGGCACATTAGAAAGCCCAAAGGGCATACACTTGAAAGCATATGCGCCATACAGACAAGTAAATGTCATTTTCTCTAGATCCTCTGATGCTATGTCTATTTGATTGTAGCCAGAATATCAATCTAGGAAGCAAAAGTACTCCTGTCCAGCTAACCTGTCCAACATCTGATCAATGAATGGGATGGGATAATGATCCTTCCGGGTGGCCTCATTCAATTTCCTGTAGTCCATGGAAATCCTCCACCCAGTGACTGTACGTGTTGAAATTAACTCATCCTTCTCATTTGTTATCACAGTCATCCCTCTTTTCTTGGTGACATATTGCACCGGACTGACCCACTTGCTATTTGAGATGGGGAACACAATACCTGGATCTAGGCACTTGATCACCTCTTTCTGCACTACATCCTTCATGGGAAGGTTAAATCTTCTCTGATGTTGTTCCATAGACTTGTACCATTCCTCCATGTAAATCTTATGCATGCAAAAGGATGGATTGATCCCATGAATTTCAGACATCTGCCACCCAATTGCTCTCTTCCTCTTACGTGATACTTCTAAAGCTTTCTTTACCTGTGCTTTATTCAACCCGGCTACGAGAATAACCAGGAATGTATCATCTTCTCCCAAATATGCATACTTCAAATGAGGTGGGAGTTGTTTCATTTCTAGCTTTGAGGCCTCTTTAATAGATGGCTTAAGTGGGGGTCCCAAAGGTCTATTAAGAGGCTCAAACTCCATAGTACTAGACAACACCCAAGCTACTTCCAAACATTCAACCATTTCATGTGCCGCTCTATCTCCATACAAATCTGTCCCTGTAAGGGCTCTCTCCAGTGGATCTTTGGATGTTATGAACCGTATCACTGATTCTATATCTACCACAGTAATAGCCAATAAGTCCTCCTATAATGCACGAAACTTCATTGCTTTGTAAACATTGAAGACCTCCACCTTGTCATGTGCTCTCATGGTGAGTTACCCTGCAGCCACATCTATCAACACTTTGCATGTACCCAATAATGGATATCCTAAAATATATGGAACTTCTGGGTCTGGTTCAAAATCCAATATCATAAAATCCACAGAAAAAAGATCAACGAACCAATCTGCACCAATACGTCTTCGATTATGCCCTCAGGTCTAGCCAAAGATATGTCTTCCAACTGCAGAACAACTGTAGTGGGGCGAGGACTACCCAATCCCATCTTTTTGAAGACTGAAAATGGCATTAGGTTGATACTTGCCCCAAGATTGCATAGTGCTCGTGCTATAACTTTCTGACCAATGGTGATCTCAATAGTGAAACTTCTCGGATCCTTCAGTTTGGTTGGCAATTTGTTCTGAATTTGAGATGTGCATACCTCTATGAGAGCGATTGTGGCATATGTAGTCAGCCTATTATTGTTTGCCACAATGTCTTTGATGTACTTAGCATACTTTGGGACTCCCTGAAGAACATCTATGTGGGGGAGATTAAGGTATACCTACCTCAAGAAGTTAAGAAATTTCTTGAATCCAGCCTCCTCTCTCTGTTTGATCAACTTTTGTGGGAATGGTGGATGAGGCTTCATAATAACTTTATCTCCTTTCACCTCTGCCTCTTCACTAGCTTTAGCCTTTTCGATTGTAACTTCAACTACCTTGGGATCTGCTTTCTTCAGTGCTAGGTATTTCAGCTCTAGCCCACTTCTGGTGGTGACTGCATTCACCTGCTTAGGATTTGGGTCAGTATCACCTGGTAGACCACCCTGTTGTCTCATATTTTGTGCTCCAGCTAGTTGCTCGACTTGTTTCTCTAAGTTTTGGATGGCAGTTATCTGAGCTGGTGCACAAAGAAAGCACGTAACGACTGCGTACATCTTTGGTCTACCTATCATTGTCCATGTTGGGTTGACTCCTTTTTTAGGCAGGAGGACCCCTATTGATATTGACTGACCTGTTGATAGGTTATAAGTAGGTTGTTTGCTATTTCTATAAGGGTTGCTCGCCTTTATACGACTTGGCTTTGCTATCACTCTTAATGGTCGATAGTATTCTTGCCATACCTGAATTCCCATTCTTTAGAGCTAGAAGCTTCGCTAGAACTTTCATGTATGCTTCATACTTAGCTTGACTTTCCATGATCGACTTCAGCATGTCCTCTGTGTTGCTTGGCACGGTCGCAGGCTTGCTATTTCTAGCAAACTGTTGATTTTGACCTTGATTCCTGAACTAATTCTAGCCTTGGTTGTTTCCATATGACAAGTTGTTCCTTAAGTTTGCATTGTATTCATTGCCATAATTCTGATTTCCACTTCTTTGATCATACTCGCAAAATTCATTGAATCCGGATTTGTTGCACAATCTTTCGATAGATGGTCTCCCCCACAAGTATCACAAAATTAAAGAGCTACAGGTTGTACTGCATTCACTTGTGCCTGATTACTCCTAAGAGCTAACTTATTGAGCATCGTAGCTATATTTCTCATCTGATTAGCCATAGATTCCACCTTGGCAAATAAAGTTGTGTTGGAATTCACCTCAAGTAACCTGGCAACCTTCTTAGGCATGGCTCTGCTAGTGTTTGTGTTCCATTTCAGATTACTTTATGCCATTCTCTGCAAAAGGGTGTACAATTTATTATAGGTCTTCTCTAGTGCTTGCCCGTCTGCTGCACAGTCTAGCAAGATCATCGAATTAGGATCCAGCCCTTCAATGAATGTGTGAACCAAAACTTCATTCGTCTATTGATGATGAGGACAGTCAATAAGGAGGGACTTAAATCTCTCCCAAGCAGTGTAGAGAGTCTCACCATCTTTCTGCCTAAAACTCATAATTTTGCTCCTCAGCTTGGCTATCTTCCCAGATGGAAAGAAACGCGTCAAGAATTTCCTGGCCAAATTATTCCATTAAGTGATGGAGTTTGGCAGCTCAGCTTTCAACGATCTCCTTGCTTCCCCAAGTAGAGAAAACAAAAATAATGTCAGTCTCACATAGTCCTCTACGACCCCAGTTGGTATGAATGTATCACTGATTTCCAGAAAATTCTGGATATGCTGTTGTGGGTCCTCATGTGATAAGCCCATAAACTGACCATTGGTGTGCAAGAGTTGCATCATACTTTGTTTAAGCTCAAAATGATCACCCGGTGCGTGTTTCCGAATGTTATTGGTGACGTTAGTCACGAGTGGGATTGCCACATCATGCACTGGCCTTGGTGCTGCCATTTCTATAGGAACAATTTCAGTTTTCTCAACTATATGGATTGGATTCTCAACCACCTCCTGAAACTTGATAGGATAAAGTATGTTTCCCTTTTCCATTGATGAATTAGTCCTTCAGGTTTAGGGTGTGGTTCCACTAAGTCTTTCGTCCTTTCCATCTTGTTGGCAGTTCAAAGTTTGTACCAACAGATTTTTCCAAAAGCTAAGGTCAAGTTGTCAATACTTGAATAATAAAGTCATATAAGAAAATTTAGAAATTTGCTAATTTCTAAGTCCCCGGCAACGGCGCCAAAAACTTGTTAGGCGACTTCCCACTCACACACAAGTGTACGTGGTCTTCCATGTAATATTGACTGATTAGTCTGGCTATCATACCTAAGAGACTTATGACTTAGCAAATGTTCTAATTTATTCATATACAGCTAAAATAAACAAGTATGAAAGCAACTAGAATATGAGTTTTATAGTAATTAAAGAACTGAAATAAAATTACAGAATTAAATAAAAGTAAGTAATGATTTTTTGGTTCCAAGTTTAGAGAGAATTCCAAGGTTACAGCTTTATTACACAATCATAAGTAGTAGTAACTTGAATCGACTTGTTCGTTCACCTAGTTGTTGATTCCGGGGTTGATTTTACAACTATGGTCTTTCAAGCCTCTAGTTGCCTATACAAAATAGCATCACAACTACATCATTGAGCAGGGATGTGACATCATATTTTGAAAGCATTTATATGTTTTCCCGTATGAACCAAGCAAGGCGTTCTAGGTATATTCCTATCCTAGTCGCTAACCTACCCTTTTATGTTACAAAAAAGAGGCCTTGCCCCTTACATTCCTTGATCTACCTTGTTGCTCCTTCTCCTGAGTTCATAACAATGTTATATATTTATTCTAACGGTGGCCAAGCATCAAAATACTAAACACAGGAATATAAGAACAACTATTAATGGCAAACGAACAATCAATCCAAATTCATACTAAATAATCATGTATATGTAGCCGTAACCCCAGAACAAAGGTTCTTAGCCACTCATGCTACTAAAAAACAAAGATAACAATGTTTTCATCCAAAGTATGACTATGAAAAGGAAGAAGAAAAGAAACCTAATGATTAATTCTAATCTCTGCCTTGTGCTCTGAAAATATGATGGAACCCCTAAAAAGACGCATAAGGTTCTATTTATAGGGCTTGGGAAATAACCCCTTTTCCTTCTTGTAAACGGACTAGGAGAATGCTAAAATTTTGGTCAGGACAGTGGGTGGTGCGACGCACCACTGTTATTCCACTGCAGGTGTTCAGTAATTTAGGCCTTGGGGAGGTGCGCCACTAATGCGGCATGCTGCCCCTCCAGTAGTTTAGTGCTTGGGCAACACCCCATCGATGCGCCATTGGCCAGTTTCATCTCTCTACATGCTCTCGAGCATTATCCTACATTGCATCTATGCTTTCTTCATCCATATCACCTACCAATGGTTAATTTCCCGCGTTATTTCACCTACAAGCATCTAATAATGTGTCTTAATACAACATATAACAATTCAACTAAAATAGACAATATATAGTAAGTAATGCTTTTAAAGCATAAGGTAACATAGGTAAAATATGATAAACGGGCATATAAATATGCCCAAGATAATCAGTCTTTTCTATTAATGTGTATGGTTTGTTGGATATTGGTGCCTCCTGGTCTTTTGTGACCCCGTATGTTGCTTGTAAGGTTGAGATTTGTCCTAATCAACTTCTAGAACCCTTTTGTGTTTCTACTCGTGTTGGTGAGTCAGTCTTAGCCAGAAGAATCTATCAAAATTGCCTATCTCAGTCCTTCATAAAGTCTTTTCAGTGGATCTAGTAGAGTTAGATATGATCGACTTTGATATTATACTTGGTATAGATTGGTTGCATGCTTGTTTTTCCTCGGTTAATTGTCATAACTGAGTCGTTAGTTTCATATTTCCAAATGAACCTGTCCTAGAATGGCAAGGTAGTCCTCCATCCTCAAAGGGTCATTTTATATCTTATCTTAAGGCTCGGAAGATGTTCTCTAAGGGTTATGTGTATCACATTGTTTGAGTTATGTACACAGAGTCCGAGACCTCTTATCTTAAGTCAGTTCCTATTATGAGTGAGTTTCCGGAGGTGTTTCCCGAGGATTTTCTTGGAGTCCCTCCTGAGTGGGAGATCAACTTTTGGATAGACCTCATTCCACATGTGCATCCTATCTATATTCCTCCCTATAGAATGGCTCAAGTGTAAGAAGGATCAGTTGAAGGATCTTCCTGATAAGGGTTTCATCGGGCCTAGTATATCTCCTTGGGGTGCTCCAATGTTGTTTGTGCATCAGAAGGATGGTTCTCTCCAAAGGTGTATTGATTACCGACAATTGAACAAGGTCATAATTAAGAATAAGTATCCCATTCTTAGGATTGATGACTTGTTTGATCAGTTTCAGGGTGCTAGTTATTTCTCTAACATTGATATTAGATCCGGGTATCATCAGCTTTGAGTTAGAGAGTGTGATATTCCAAAAACAGCCTTCAGGACCCGGTATGGTCACTATGAATTTGTTGTGATGTCTTTTAGACTAACCAATGCTCATGTACCTTTCATGGATTTAATGAACAGTGTGTTCAAGCATTATTTGGATATGTTTGTGATTTTGTTCATTGATGATATCCTTATCTATTCTCGGAGTGAGGAGGAGCATGCGGGCCACTTGAGAGTTGTGTTCCAAACTCTCAAGGATCATCAGTTGTTTGCTAAGATTAACAAGTGTGAGTTCTTCATGCAGTCTGTGGCTTTTCTGGGTCATATACTAATAGGAGATGGTATACATATGGATTCGCAAAAGATTGAGGCAGTGAAGAACTGGCCTAGACCTACTTCCCTATCGGATATTCAGAGTTTCTTGGGTTTGGCTGGTTATTACAAGAGGTTCGTAGAGGGGTTCTCTTCTATTGCTTCTCCTTTGACTCGATTGACTTAGAAAAAGGTAAAATTCCAGTGGTCTGATTTATGTGAGAAGAGTTTTCAAGAGTTGAAGACTAGGTTAACTACCGCTTTAATGTTGACCCTACCCAAGGGTTCGGATGATGTCATGGTTTATTGTGATGCTTCCAGAATCGAGTTGGGTTGTGTGTTGATGCAACAAGGAAAGGTAATTGTTTATGCTTCTACATAACTTAAGACTCATGAGAAGAACTACCCTACTCATGATCTTGAGTTGGAAGCCATGGTCTTTGCTTTGAAGATTTGGAGACATTACTTGTATGGCGTTCATGTGGATGTGTTCACCGATCACAAGAGTCTCCAATATGTGCTTACTCAGAACGAATTGAATCTTTGTTAGAGAAGGTGGCTTGAGCTTCTGAAGGACTATGATATGAGTGTGCTTTACCATCCTGGTAAGGAGAATGTTGTGGCAGATGCACTTAGTAGACTGTCTATGGGTAGTGTGGCCTCGATCGAGGATGGGAAGAAGGAATTGGTGAAAGATGTTCATCGACTTGCCTGATTAGGAGTGCGACTTATGGACTCTACTGAGGGTGGTGTTATTGTTCATAATGGTTTTGAGTAATCCTTTGTATCTGAGGTAAAGGCAAAGCAAGACAATGATCCGATTTTGCTTCAGCTAAAGGGTGCAGTCCATCAGCAAAGGGTTGAGGTTTTCTCCCAAGGGGGAGATAGTGTGCTTCGTTATCAGGGTAATTTGTGTGTGTCAGATGTAGATGGGTTGAGATAATAGATTTTGACTGAGGGTCATAGTTATAGATATTCTATTCACCCTGATTCCACCAAGATATACCATGATCTACGGGAAGTCTATTGGTTGAATGGTATGAAGAGGGACATAGATGGTTTTGTGGCTAGGTGTCCCAACTTTCAACAAGTGAAGGTAGAGCACCAGCGACCAGGTGGCATGATTCAAGATATTGACCTTCCTACTTGGAAGTGGGAAGCAATCAATATGGAGTTCATTATGGGTTTTCCTTGTACTCGAAGGCAATATGATTCGCTTTGGGTGATTGTCGATAGGATGACCAAATCATCCAACTTCTTGGCTGTCAAGACTATAGATTCAGTAGGGGATTATGCCAGACTCTACATTCGGGATATAGTCATATTACATGGTGTTCCATTGTCTATAATCTCAAATAGGGGTACTCAGTTTGCATCCCAGTTTTTTGGAGATCATTTCAGAGAGGTCTTGGTATTCAGGTGAAGCTTAGCATAGCTTTTCACCCACAGACGGATGGCCAGGTAGAGCAAACTATTCAGAATTTGGAGGATATGTTGATATCCTGTGTGATTGATTTCAAAGGTGGTTGGGATGATCACTTGCCTCTTATCGAGTTTGGCTACAACAACAATTTTCACTCCAGCATCCAGATGGCTCCTTATGAAGCCCTTTATGGTCGGAGGTGTAGGTATCCTATTGGTTGGTTCGAGGTTGGTGAGGCAGCCCTATTAGTCCAGATTCAGTTCATGAGACCATGGAGAAGGTTCATCTTATTAGGGAGAGGTTAAAGACCGCACAGAGTCGACAGAAATCATATGCAGATATGAGGAGGAGGGAGTTAGAGTTCGAGGTTGATGATTTTGTGTTTCTTAAGATGTCTCCCATGAAGAGTGTGATGTTATTTGGGAAGAAGGAAAAGCTTATTCCCCATTTTTTAGGTCCTTATCAGATTCTGAGGAGAGTTGGTAAGGTTGCTTATGAGTTGGATTTACCATCGGCGTTAGAACCGGTTCATCCAAATTTCCATGTTTCCTAATTGAAGAAGTGTGTTGGTGATCCAACCTTGATTGTTCCTTTGGATGATGTAGGTGTGAAGGATAGTCTCACCTATGAGGAGGTTCCCATAGAGATTATTGATCATCAGATCCAGAGATTGAGAAACAAAGAAGTCGCCTTGGTGAAAGTTCTTTGGAGAAACCAGCTTGTAGAGGGAGCTACTTGGGAAGTGGAAGAGGCCATGAAGGCCAAATATCCCCATCTCTTTCCTTCTGATCCATTTTCAGCTTGAGGTAATAGTTTCCTCCTTACTATGTTCCCCCGAATCTACTCCATTACTTCCCTTCATGATCCTAGCATGCATTTCTATTTTCCAAAGTTAGTTTGGTTATGTTTTAAGTTGAGGAGTACCTTTTGATGCTTGTTCATAATTTTTCATGTTTTGAGGTTTTGTTGGGCTGTTATTCCTCTAAGTTTTCCTTGCTTAGTCTTTATTCAAGGACGAACGACCCCAAGAGGGGGATATTGTAACACCCCAGAAATCTATTCATCTTTCTAAAGAATAATCTCTGAAAAATCCTAGGTTTCCATAAATCACGAGTCCAAATCACGGTTCGTGATTTGAACCACGAGTCATGGCTCTGAGTCGTGATCCCACACTTGTACAATTAATTCTCTGGTTTGAGACCATGAGTGAGTTCCAAGGACTGTGATTCTTTCTACGAACCTTAGAATGCACTCGTGGAATCAGACCTGAGGACTGACTTGGTCCCAGGGACCACTAGTTGTTTTAATAGGTCGTTGTTTGATTCACGGACTGTAGATACGACCCGTGGAACCTGTTCAGAGGCCTGCCTAATTTACCATAAATTAGAACTCAATTCTATGGACCGTAATCCTTTATATGGTCCATCATGTTGATTCATAGATGATCTTATGCAGCCTGAAACTTTGGCTCAGGAACCACGACTCAAGTTCACGAGCCGTGATGAGTTCTACGGTCCGTGGAAATGACCCGTGGAACCTGAAGCCGAGTTTTAAAATAACTTTTTCCTAATTAAGTCCTAGGGGTATTTTTATAATTTCCCACCCTTTTAACTTCTAAGTGAGGTCATTTTGACCATTTTAGCATAATTTCTAAACCTATTAGCCTAAGTCCCTTCTCATTACCAAATTCATCTCCCTAAAAGGAAAAGGACTCTCTTAAGCTCAAGGTCTCAAGCTCCAAGTTAAAGTCTCCTAATATTTTCAATTTTAAGTGGGTTAACTTCAATCAAGATATATGGGTATTCAACAATTGGTTCCTTTCACCCTTGTGCCCAAAACCCCCAATTCTCAAATTGATTTATGAACTTGTGAAATTAGGGTTTGGATCTAAATTGGGGGAAAACTTATGAAATCAGTTTCCATGCTCAAATTCATGGTTTCTTATTGCTTATTTGTGATTTGAGCATGATTCTTTTATTGGATTTAAAAACCCAAGCATTGAAGTTGATTTCTAGCATGATTCCATTTAATTGCATGTTTTCAAGTGAAATTAGGCATGATTAGATATCATGACTTTATGAATTTATGAAATTGCATGCCTAATTCTTCAAGTATGAATTTAGAAAGAAAAGTATGATTTTAATTATGGCTATGCTTTACTTCAAGAACTTATGATATGAGAATTGCATGGTACCCGATGTGTCTTCATACTTTTCAAAAGAGATTTGGTATTCGATTATACCTTCATGAACTTATGAGCTATATGTATGTTTTGGGAGTAGTATTTAGCACCGAGCGATGGGGGTTCGATTAACCAAGTCCAAAACTACATTGCCAGTGTAGGTTATGATTTTCCCTATGGGCTTATGAGTGTGGATCCACATCTTTATTATGGTGTCCTGTGTCTTAGCAGGCATTCGAGCAGCTTTGCCAACTAGGGTTATATAGATGGGTATGGTGACTCGTTCTTTGGCAGGGTTCGAGTCAGCTTTGCTAACTAGAGTTATATAGTTAGATTCCATGTAGCTCACATGGTCTATTATCAGTTATAAGAAACTCCCATATGAAAGCTTTGACTTATTGAAACTTGTGATATCTACTTTGACTTTTGACTCTTATTTCATGATTTACTATTCAATTTATGACATCTACCTTTGAAACTTCATTTATGCATGAACTAAGTTCTTATTCACATTTTAAGCATGTTTTCGTTACATTCATGCATCTCTAACATATTCAGTACATCCTATAGTACTGACGCATATTGCATTGTATCCTTTTACGATGCAGATTCAGGCATATGCCCTTAGACTCGTGGCTAAGCTACGCCAGACGTTCAACTGATTATTGGTGAGTCCTCATACTTTGAGGACCAGACTTATGAGTTGTCCTTATGTCTTTTATGATGGATTCTGGAGTTAGTTCGGTTCTTGTCACATCAACTCGTATTATCAGACTTAGAGGCTTCATACGTGGCTAGTTGTATTCCAAATTTGTAATCCGTAGATCTTATATTATATCAGTTTATGGATTTCTATCTTATCCAAGTATACTTCCACTTTATTTTCTTTAGTATATCTGAGTATTCTATGACCAAGGGTTAATCTAGGGCATTTGTATCCCGGATCTCGTGTTACGTCTAGGGGGTAACTTTGGGGCATGATAATTGATAAGCTTGATGCTTCCTTCTGGGTGCCCCAATGTACCATTTTGAGTTTACCTTTATGCACTTGTTGATAAGCTCGATGTTCATTTTCGGGCTCCCTGATGAATTATTTCGAGTTTTACTTCTATGCACTTGTTGATGAGCTCGAGGTTAAATTTTAGGCACCCCGAGTATCAGATACCTGGTTCTTACTCGTTTATACTATTATGCACTCATGCATGATAGCATCCTCCATCGCATCATATTGGTTGGAGTATATTTAGATTGTCGGTTGTATGGATTGACTTTGTTATTATTTCCTTCTTGTATGTTCATTTAGTCCTTTTTTAGTTTTATAACTAGAGTTAGGTGGACCCCTGTATTTCACTTACTTTTCTGTAATTTATATTATATATCATATTTCTGCACTCAATCAGCTATCATGCTTACCGAGTACACATTTTTTTTGGTACTCATACTACACTCTACATCTTTTTATCTAATGTAGAACCTAGTACGAGCCACCCTCATTGATCTTTTTATCGTTCGAGGGTAGATGCTATTCAGATCGTGGTGAGATCCTGGCATTTTAGAGACTTTTACTACTTTCCTTCTACCTTTTTGTCTATATTTTGTATTTTTGATAGACATAGTCTGTTGTATAGCTACTCTGTACTTTAGACGCTCTAGTACCGGTGACACCAGTTATACCAATTAGGTAATTCAAATTTTCATTCATTGTAAGCTAATATCCAATATCCAAGCTCAATTTGTATAATTAATGGTGGATTCACAAGATTGAAGGAGATAAATATCAAGTACTCCCTTTCTTCCTTGGGAACCTGTCTCAATGGAATACTACTCAAAAACTATTCAAAACTGCAAAAACTATTGAGTACAATGCCCAAATTGAGTTTTAGAAGGTTCCAAATTGTCACATAAAAGTTGAAAAAAATGCCCTCCAGGAGACTTGCGACATGATGTGCGGTTGCACAAGCCACTGTGCGCATCGCACGGCTCTATTTCAGCAGATCAGTGACTTCAGCCAATTCTGGGTGTCATGCAAAGCGGGTGCGATCTGCACCAGCTGTTGTGCGTGTCGCTTGGTGTCTGTACCTCTCGGAAGAATCTTGATCTCTTTTGATCACCTTCACAGTTCAACTCCTTTTAAGCTCTTTTGGGTCCAATTCCTTGTTTTCTACTTTTGACCATGTGTACCTGCATTTGCATTAATAAAGGCCATAAGTACCTCTAAATCTTATCAAAGCATGGTAATAATTTATGAATAAAAGCTCAATAAGTTGGTAGATTACCAACTTATCACTTTTCTTTGGTAGGCATTCTCAAAGATGTGGATTAATAACAGTGCAATCTCCAGACTTCAGAGTTCAATAACTTAAGTTTTGAAAATTCACCATCAGTTACCTATCCCACCACCAAAAGTGTAATGACCCTCCAGGTTATTTTCTTGTTTTTTCCATATTTCAAGCTTTTCCACAGCGGCTACAGGTCATTTATGACTTGTCGAGACTAACGGTTTGGTTCCCAGGCTGTTCGTTAGGTCATTATGACTATTTCCCTATTTTAGAACTTAAACTTAGAAAATCTTTGACTCCAGTCCACTTTCTTGGTAAACGCACTCAGAATTAATTTACGATAGTTCCATTAGCTCCAAAAAATGGATTTCGGTCTAGTGGGACCCTTAGTACGGGTCTGAGTACCTGTTGGTAGGCTTTGTGTTGTTTTTGTGTTTTCAAGCCATTTTGGCTTGTGGGGTTGACTTGGTTCAACATTCAGAGAAGATGGCCTCGGATGGAAATTTTGTTAAAATTGTTAGCTCTAGAATGTTGACTTTAGGCTAGTGGGACCTTTTGTTCTGGTTTCAAGGCTTCTAGACTCATATTTAGCCATTGGGTTTAGTTTAGGAAAAGTTGGCCAAAAGTCGATTTTGGGCATGGGGCACACCTTTCATTAAATCAACCTCTATTGATATTTTTGTCGATTCCGTTGAGTCCAAAATGCCATTTTTAGTTGAATAGCTCAGCTCATTTTTTTTTGCGGTACCCCAAATGCATTCCCGGGGGTCTGTCTATTTCAAAATTGGCAAAAACTTGGTTGTTGAAGCAGCTGTTGCTGGTATGGTGCCATAGCGGGCGCCTAGCCGCACCTGCGTTGGCCCTCCTGTGCTAGCCTATGTGCGCATGCACGCCTGTCTAGG
This sequence comes from Jaltomata sinuosa, assembly GCA_003996215.1. Classification (NCBI taxonomy): domain Eukaryota; kingdom Viridiplantae; phylum Streptophyta; class Magnoliopsida; order Solanales; family Solanaceae; genus Jaltomata; species Jaltomata sinuosa. The sequence goes on along the minus strand of QJPP01002073.1, from coordinate 209,752 downwards.
CTAGCAGGGCAGCGTTCCTGCGGCACCTTGGGCTCTGTGGTATGGCCGCCCCTGCTCCTGCATGGTACACCTGCGCTAGGCGCTGGTAGTTATAAGTTGCCTTTTCCTTTGAATTTCATTTCAACTTCAACTCTTTTCTACTCGGTTTTTCCTCCATTGTTAGAGCTCCAACTTCCAACCATCAACTCGAACTCTCCCCAAGCTTGGTGGTGGCTATATTCCAGTCCGTGGTTGTTTCTTGCTTCCTAATTTGTATGTTTCCGTCCTTAAAGATCCTTATTTATCCATTTTGGTTTTCCTTGAACTAGTAGTACTTCGGGGTTGTTTTGGGCCCCAAAATGAGTCCCATTCGCACTCAACTTTTGGGTATAGGTTCTTTAACCCGTCACGAACATAATTGTGAATTTTATTTTTTGTTTCATCGCTCGACGGGCCCCGAGGTTCATTTTTTGACCTAATTTTCTATATAGCAATATGGGTGTCATTCTTCTCGTCTTGATACTCGGGTTATGTTTTTGATTTTGTGGCAGCTTTCTGAGGATATTCAGAAGGGGGAGGCACACGAGTGACGGTTCATATTTGCAGTTTGTCCCCAAGGTGGGTTACGGTTTACTTCCTAGACTGAGTTTAGTCATAATATATTTATTATATATTGCTAGAATGTTAGGTTGGACCTTAGGTTAGAATTGGGCTTAAATTCTGTTAATTGTATTAAATTGGCCATTTTGGATCATAGCTTAGAATTATTATGATTATCCTTAGCCTAAGAGTAAGTAGCATCGTTGTGACTAGCATGGAATCCTTAGTATGATTTTAGGAGGTTTTAGAGGTAGAGTAGATGCCTGTAGCTATTTTCATTGTTATTTTTCCTATTTTTCTGCCTTATTATAAATTGTGTGTGTAACTGTGGGCCCGAGGCCATAGCTTGGATTTGGATGGAGTTCCAGGTCAGTTCTCTTGATTTGGAGGGTATTTTGCCCCAATTTGCCTTGTTGTGTGCTATTTTCCCTGATTATGGATATTTCGTGCTCATACTGCATTGCATAACATTGATATAAAAAAAAAGGGTGTTTCAAAGATTTTTGGTTCAAAGTTGGGGTTCACTTCGGTTACTATGATTATCGTATTTTAAATGAGTTATCTTAAGACTTACTACAATTTTTTGAAGGAAAAAGGGGAAATACTATTTTATACATATATCTATAGTCCGGTGCGATATTATGGACCCTCGATGCGTTATTCCAGGTTTTTACTTCTCATTTTCATAATATATATATATGCATAGTTCGGTGCGGTATTCTAGGTGCCTGATATGGTATTCCAGGTTTATACTATTATACATTTATACATTACATCATCTCTCATTGCATTGTATTGACTTTGGTGCATTTGGGTTGTCGATTGATTTGGGGAGTGATCTTGTTATTATTCCATTTTGGTTGGTTCGGTTGGTTCTGTTTTCATTTTTATAACTAGATTTAGGTGGATCCCTGTATTTTCCGTGTACTTTCCTATAATTTATTAGATATATATTATCTTTTTGTGCTCTGTCGGCCCTATCTCCCGTATTTATGTCTTTTGCTTTTCTTACTTTAACTGCTTTTATCATCTTTCACATTGTTGGGTTTGGATTGCCTACTGAGGGGTTATGTAGGTGCCATCATGGCCCAATTTTGGGTCATGACAGAGTGGTATCAGAGCACTAGGTTCACCAGTCTTGCCAGTACAAGAGTAAGTGTCTAGTAGAGTCTCATGGATCGATATGAAGACGTTCGTATTCTATTTGCGAGGGGCTATAGGATATTCCCTTGTAGAGATTTCAACTTGTTTGATTCCTTACCATGCTTCCTTGACTTGATCAACTTCTAAGTATCTTTGTTTCACTATTTCACAGATGGTTCGGACGAGATCTGCAGTGGGTGAGGACGAGGCCCTTGCACCTACAGTTAGAGCCCCAACTAAGGGACGAGATAGAGGTCGACCTAAAGGTTGAGGTAGGGTATGGGCTGCAGTGCCAGCTCGGGTTCGGGCTAGACTATTGTCACCAAAGACTGAGGATAGGGTTGATGAGGTAGAGTATGAGCTAGAGGGCATACGACCAGCCTAACATACGGCAAGTTTCGTGGCTACTCTACTGGTGTAAGACACTTTGGTTTGGTTATTAGGGTTTCTTAAGGGTATGACTACACTAGAAACTTTGCTCGATACTTCGATTGGTTCTTAGGTCAGAGACGAGGCTCAAACTTCAGCTTAAGTAGGGGTACAAGGTTTAGGAGGGCAGCCTGCTGCTGTAGCTCCTAGATTAGAGGTATTGCCAGTCCCTACAGAGGTTCCACCTATTCTAGTCAGGCCAGTTATGTCTTTTGAGAAGCAGAAGATGCTTTGTAGGTTTCTTAGATTGGTTCCTCCAAGGTTTTCGGGTGCTTCTAGGGAGGATGCACACGCGTTTCTGACTAGTTTCCAAGAGAGATTGCATAATTTAGGGTTAGTTGAGTCGCATGGAGCATATTACACCATTGTTTAGTTGGATGGTCCAGTGAAATAGTAGTGGAGGTCATATGTAGCTTGCAGACCAGCCAGGTCACCTCCGCTTACTTGGCCACAGTTTTTTATAGCTTTTCAAAAGAAGTATGTACCGTGTAGCATGAGGGAGAATTTGATGGATCAGTTTGCTGGGTTAGAGAAGGGATCCATGTCTGTTTCTGAGTATGAGGTTTGCTTCCATCACTTGTCCAGGCACGCCACTATGATTCTGCCCACCGAGCACGAGAAGGTGCACCACTTTGTCCAAGGATTGACTTTACACCTCCGCTTGGCTATAGAGGGTATGTTAGCATCATGCCAATCTTTTTTGGAGGTAGTGGGCCATGCTCCCACTATTGAGGGTGTACTTTGTGAGGCCGAAGAGGGCAGCGATATGAGGCCTTACCATCAGGGCAGTTTTAGTGATTCACAGGCTCGAGGTAGAGGCTACTATGGTAGAGGTAAGCACCAGCAGTGTTTCCAGCCAAGCCATCCTAATCAGGCAGCATTACAGATTGTTGAGGGTTAGAATAGACAGAGCATTATTTCTGCCCCACGAGGTGCTCATTCGGGGTCCATAGGTTGTGGTGGTCATTCTGATTCAGTCGTGTCTTCACAGTGGAGTATGTTTGGTCACAGTTGTTATGACTATGGCAAGATAGTACACTTTGTTAGAGAGTGTCTGATAGCACAACACCCTAGGAGACCTAATCAGATGGTTCAGGACCCTATGGCTCCACCACTTCCAGCTAGAGGAAGTTCACAGGGTAGTAGAGGTAGTCCCTAGGGTACTACAGGTGGTCCTCAGTCTGGTAGGTCAGGTGGTCATGGGGGCTATATATATGTAGTTGCACGCGACAAAGGCCGAGACTTTAGATGATGTCATCACAGGTACTATCTCTATTTGTCATCAGTCTACTTCTATCTTGTTTGATCTGGGGTCTACTTTCTTCTATGTATCTTCTTATTATGCTACTCGTTTGGAGTCTACTTGTGAGTCTTTACCCATGACTTTGCGTGTATCTATCCTAGTAGGAGATTCTTTAGTAGTGGATCAGGTGTATTGGGCTTGTGTGGTAACTATCCTGGGGTACGACACGTGGGTAGAGTTGGTAGTACTTGATATGGTTGATTTCAGCGTTATCTTAGGCATGGATTGGCTGTCTCCTTATCATGCGGTCTTAGATTGCTTCACCAAGATTGTTACTTTAGGATGCCTGGTATCCGTCCTATCATATAGAAGGGTGTTGATAGCCACATGCTGAGGGGAGTCATATCTTTCTTGAGTGCCCAATGGTTGGTTGGGAAAGGGTGCTTAGCCTATCTTGCCTATGTCTGTGATACTAGTGCCACTACACCTTCTCTTGAGTCAGTTCCTGTGGTATGTGAGTATTCAGATGTGTTTCGTTCTCATCTTCTGAGTCTTCCTCCTGGTCGTGATATTGATTTTGGAATTGATGATGAGCCGGGCACCATGCCCATTTCTATTCTGCCATATCAAATGGCACCAGTTGAGTTGAGGGAGCTTAAGGATCAGCTTCAGGATCTGTTGAGTAGAGGGTTCATCAGGCCTAGTGTGTCTCTGTGGGGTGCTCTGGTTTTGTTTGTGAAGAAGAAGGACAGGTCTATGTGGATGTGTATTAATTACATATAGTTGAATAAGGTGATAATTAAGAACAAGTATCTGATGCTGCGTATTGATGATTTGTTTGACTAGCTACAGGGTACACCGATGATCTCTATGATTGACTTGAGGTTCGGTTATCACCAATTGAGGATCAGGGTTGCGGACATCCCAAAAACTGCATTAAGGACACGGTACGACCATTATGAGTTCCTGGTCATATATTTTGGGTTGACTAATGCCCCAACAATATTTATAGAGTTGATGAACCATGTGTTTAGTGCCTACTTGGACTCATTTGTGATTGTGCTCATCGATGACATTTTGATTTATTCAAGGAGTAGAGAGGGCATGAGCAGCATCTTAGAGTTGTACTTTAGACCTTGCAAGACCAGCAGTTGTATGCAAAATTCACTAAGTATGAGTTTTGGCTTCAGTCTGTGGCATTCTTGGTGCACTTGGTGTCCAAGGATGGGACTATGGTAGATCCGGCGAAGATTGCAGAAGTTCGTGATTAGGCTAGGCTTACTTCTCCTATCGAGGTTTGCAGTTTATTCGGGTTGGTAGGTTATTACAGATGGTTTATGGAGGGATTTTCTTCGATAGAAGCTTTATTAACTAGATTGACTCAGAAGAACGTTCCTTCCTGTGGTTATATGAGTGTGTGGCGAACTTTCTGAAGCTCAAGGCCTTGTTGACTTCAACTCTGATTCTTACTCTTCTGATCGAGGGTCAGGTTTCACCGTGTATTGTGATGCTTTAGGTATTGGGTTGGGTTGTGTATTGATGCAGCAGTGTTGAGTTATTGCTTATGCTTCCAGACAGTTGAAGGTTCACGAGATGAACTACCCCATACATGACTTAGAGTTACCAGAGGTAGACTTTGCGTTAAAGATTTGGAGGCATTATCATTATGGTGTGCATTGTGAGATCTTCACTGACCATCATAGTCTTCAGTACATTTTTATCCATAAGGATCTAAATTTGAGGTAGCATAGTTGGTTGGAGTTACTGAAGGACTATGACAACTCTATTCTTTATTATTCGGGCAACACAAATGTGGTAGCGGATGCCTTAAGATGAAAGGTAGTGAGTATGGGTAGCTTGGCTTCTAGCGTGGGACCTCCAGTCCTTAGCTAACAGGTTGGTTAGACTTGATATTTCTGAGTTAAGTCATATTCTTGCTTGCATTGAGGCTAGATCTTCCTTGTTGGAATAGATTCGAGCACAAAAGTTTGATGATGCGAGGTTGAGGATCATTCATGACAAAGTGTTGAGCGGGGAGGCTAGGAAGGCGACCTTAGATCTAGAGTGTGTTTTGAGGATCGAGGGTTGTATATGCATTCCTAGAGTTAGTGACTAGGTTGGATTAATCTTGGAGGAGGCTCATTATTCTAGATATTCCATTCATCTTGGGAAAGTTAAGATGTACTATGACTTGAGGCAGCACTACTAATGGTATGGGATGAAGAGGGATATTTCAACTTTCGTTTCTAGGTGCTTGAACTATCACAGGTGAAGTTTGAGCACCAGACGCCAGATGGTTTATCTCAGAGGCTACCCATTCTGGAGTGAAAATGGAGCGTATAGCTATGGACTTCGTAGTTAGGTTACCACGTACCTTGAGGAGATTTGATGCTATTTGGGTCATTGGGGATAGGTTGACGAAGTCTGCCTACTTTCTGCCATTTCAGACTTCCTATAATTTTGAGAGATTGCTCAGATCTATATTCAATAGATTGTCCATTTGCATGGTGTGCTAGTTTCTATCATTTCTAACCGTTGTACTCAGTTCACTTGCACTTCTGGAGGTCTATTCAGAGAGAGCTTACGAGTTTACGTCAATCCCTGGTCGGGTACAGTTTCCTTTCGATTTCTGGGTACTAGAGTTGAGCTTAGCACCACTTTTCACCCACAGATAGATGTTAAGTTAGATCATACTAGTTAGGTTCTAGAGGATATATTGCGGGCCTATGTTATTGATTTTGGGGGGTCAGTGGGACCAGTGTTAAGCCTTGACAGAGTTTTCATATAATAATAGTTGCCATTCCATCATTCAGATGGCTCTATTCAAGGCTTTGTATGGTAGGTGCTACAGATCTCCGGTGGGTTGGTTTGATTCTTTTGAGGTTAGGCCGTGGGATACCGACTTGCTTTGTGATTCTATGGATAGAGTTTGGGTCATTTAGGAGAGACTTCACACTGCGCAGAGTAGGTAGAAGAGTTATGTTGACCAGAGAGTTAGGGATCTAGAGTTCATGGTTGGTGACAGCGTGTTTCTTCGTGTGTCCCCCATGAAGGGCGTGATGAGGTTCGGGAGGAAAGGTAAGCTCAGTCCTAGGTTTATTGGGTCATTCAAGATCCTTCATCATATTGGAGAGGTTGCTAATGAGTTGGCCTTGCCTCGTTCTCTTTCTAGTGTTCACCTAGTATTTCATGTCTTTATGCTGCATCAGTATATTCCAGATGAGTCTCACGTGCTTCAGTTGGAGTCAGTTCAGTTGGATGAGTCCTTAACCTTTGAGGAAGAGCATGTTGCTATTCTGGACAGGCAGGTTAGAAAGTTGAGGTCCAAAGAGATTCGATCGGTTAAGGTTCAGTGGCGGCATCGTCCTGTCGAGGAGGCTACTTGGGAGATTGAGACTGACATGCGGACCTTCTACCCTCGCCTTTTCTAGTCTTCAGGTACTATCTTTTCTCTAACTTTTGAGGATGAAAGTCCTTTTAGTAGTGGATGTTGTAATGACCCTCCGTGTCATTTTCCTATTTTTCCTGTTTCAATCGCATTTTGAGCTTTCCCCCAATGGCTATAGGTCATTTATGACATGCCAGGACTGACAAGTTCGATGCCCGGGCCGTTCGTTAGTTTGTTATGACCATTTCCCTCTTTTAGAACTTGAATTAAGAAAATCTTTGATTTCGGTCAACCTTCTTGGTAAATGCACTCAAAATCAAATTTTGACAGTTTTATTGGCTCCGGAATAGGGATTTTGGTCTAATGGGACCCTTAGCCTGGGTCTGAGGCTTTCGGGTTGGCTTTGTGTTATTTTCTGTGTTTTCAAGCTAATTTCACTTGTGGGGTTGACTTTGGTCAACATTTAGAGAAGACAGCCTCGGATGGAAATTTTGTCAGTGTTGTTAGCTCTGGAATGTCATCTTTGGTTTAGTAGGACCTTTGGTTCGGGTCCCGAGGCTTCTGAACTCATTTTTGGCCATTTGGTTTCATTTTAGAAAAGTTGGTTTTAGGCGTGGGGCCCACCTTTCAATATATCGCTCCGTTGAGATTTTCATCAACTCTATTAAGTCCAGAAATTCCCGGGGGTCCTTCCGTTTCAAAGATGGCAAAAACATAGTTGTTGCAGCAGGTGTTGCTGGTATGGTTCCACGGCGTGCGCCTGGAAGCACATGCACTTGCGCTGGCCTGTGCGCGCCTGCGTGCCTTGCCAGGCTGGCAGGGCAGCTCCCCTGCGGCACCTTGGGCGCTGTGGTGTGGCCGCCCCTGTGCCTGTATGGGTGCACCTGCGCTAGGCGCTGGCAGTTATAAGCTGCCTTGTCCTTTGAATTTCATTTCAATTCCAACTCTTTTCTACTCGATTTTTCCTCTATTGTTAGAGCTCCAACTTCCAACCATAAAATCCAGCTCTCCCCAAGCTTGGTGGTGGCTATACTTCCAGTCCCTGGTCATTTCTTGCTTCCTAATTGGTACGTTTCCGTCCTTAAAGATCCTTATTTATTTATTTATTTTGGTTTCCCTTGAACTAGTAGGACTTCGGGGCTGTTTTGGGCCCCGAAACGAGTCTCGTTTGCTCTCAACTTCTGGGTATGGGTTCTTTAACCCATCGCGAACATAATTGTGAATTTTATTTTCTGTTTCATCACGCAGGCCCCAAGGGTCATTTTTCGACCCGATTTTTTGCTTGATTTTTCGTACAACAATATGGGTGTCATTATTCTCGTCTTGATGCCCGGTTTATGTTTTTGATGGCATGGCAGCTTTCTAAGGCGGTTCGGAACGGGAAGGCGCATGAGTGATGATTCATGTTTACGGTTCAGCCCCGAGGTCGGTTATGGTTTACTTCTTAGACTGAGTTTAGTTAGAATATATATATTATATGTTTCTTGAACGTTAGGTTGGACCTTAGTTTAGAATTAGGCTTGAATTTTGTTACTTGTATTAAATTGGCCATTTCAGATCGTAGCTTAGAATCATTATGATTATCCTTATCCTAGGAGCTTATAGCATCATTGTGACTAGCATAGAATCCTTAGTATGCTTTTAGGAGGTTTTAGAGGTAGAGTTGATGCATGTAGCTATTTTCATTGTTATTTTTCCCATTTTTCTGCCTTATTATTGGTTGTGTGTGTAACTGTGGGCCCGAGGCCATAGCTTGGATTTGGATGGAGTTCCATGTCAGTTCTCTTGATTTGGAGGATATTTTTCCCTATTTTACCTTGTTGTGTGCTATTTTCCCTGATTATGGATATTTCGTGCTCATACTGCATTGCATATCATCGATACATAAAAGAAGGGTGTTTCAAAGGTTTTTGGTTCAAACTTGAGGTTTACTTTGGTTACTATGATTTTCATATTTTAAATGAGTTATCTTGAGACTTACTACGGATTTTGGAAGGAAAAAGGGAAAATGCTATTTTATGCATATATCTAGAGTCTGATGCAGTATTCCGGACCCCTGATGTATTATTCCAGATATTTACATCTCATTTTCATACATATATCTATGCATAGTCCGATGCAGTACTCCGGGTGTCTGATGCAGTATTCCAGGTTTATACTATTATGCATTCATACATTACATCATCTCCCATTGTATTGTATTGACTTTGGTTCATTTGGGTTGTCGGTTGATTTGTGGAGTGATCTTGTTATTATTTTATTCAGGTTGGTTCGGTTGGTTTTGTTTTCTGTTTTATAACGACATTTAGGTGGATCTCTGTATTTTTCGTGTACTTTCCTATAATTTATTAGATATATATTATCTTTATGCGCTCAGTCGGCCTATGATGCTTACAGGGTACCCGTTGCTTTGGTATTCATACTACACTCTGCATCTTTTCTTGATGCAGCACCTAGTATGAGCCACCCTCATTGATCTATCTTTCATTCGAGGCCTGTTGCAGTTTGGATCGCAGTGAGCTCCTGTCGCCTTGGAGACTCTACATGCTTTCTATCTTGTATTTTTATCAATATTTTGTATTTTGGGATAGACAGAGTCTGTTGTATAGCTATTTCGTACTTTAGTCACTCTTGTACTGGTGACACTAGGTCCGAGTTGGTTCTCGTGTATGTTTTGTCTTCTTGGTCACTTTAGGGCCATCTTTTGTATATTTAGTAAAGTTGGTATGTATATATGCTATTGGCCCTATCTCCCTTACTTATGTATTTGCTTTTCTTACTTTAACTGCTTTTATTATCTTCCGCATTGTTGGGTTTGGTTTGCCTACTGAGGGGTTATGTAGGCGCCACCATGGCCCATTTTTTGGTCGTGATAAAAAGTTTCTGAAAATAGTCACAAAAAAGTCGTTAGTTTTACCGAACATAACTCCCATTGACGAAAGACACATGCATTTTGCACGACACAACTCCTATCTTATGTTGTGTATACACAATGATTTTTCTTTCTAAAATTTTGGTCTAGTTCAATGATTCCTTCACTTCTTAGGTTTTTCCCCAAATATTCAACTTGATTCCAGCAAAAAAAACAGACCTTTGATTGAGGAAGAAAAGTGAAGAATGATGGACAAGCCCGATGGATGGAAAAGAAACATACACAAAAGAGGAAAATAATCCCACCTTCAATTATAATAACTGAAGTAGAAAAATGACCAATTTTTTTCTAGAGGAAAGACATATACTAACAAAATAATGGATAAGAGCAAGAAGAGAATTAGGGTTTTGAGCACAAGAAGCAGAAAAGAGGAGAAAAAAATAAAAAACTTAGGCACAAATATTAGGGAGATGAAAAGAAAAAAATTGATCAAACATAAATAATACCCTTATTTTTCAAATCTGAAGTATTGATCGGAGACAATAATGAACTACTCAGGCAAGATAAAGGCAGAATAAAAAGAGGAATGACATCCTTGTCCAGACTCTAGATGCTTCTGTGCACAATAAGGAATTGATGCTTTTCCAATAGAAGAGAAGACAGAATTACGATTCTAGATGGAGTGGAAGAGCACTAGACAGGGAAGTGTTTTTATGACTGAGACAAAAGATAATTTTGCCCTATGTTTGCTACTAAATTACAAATATGTCATTGGTCATCCTACTCTTCATGCTTCTATATAATAGAAATGCCCTTGAAGGAGAACACATAAAAAAATTATAGTAGTAATATGTTTGTATATACACGACTTTCATGCAGTATTTCTCAGCCTCTGTCACGCCCTGAGGCTACCCGCTAGAAGTAACACGGTGCTTTGTATCACAAGTGAACCCAAGCTAACCTATGGTCTAGCATAACTGAGCATTTTCCGATTAAGATACAAACTGTGCGAAAGCTAAACTGGTGCCATTAACTAAGTTGAAAAACAATAATCCAAAGGACATCTGAATATATATAAAAATCTAATAATAATCTAAATAAACATTGATTGCCAAAAGCTGATACTAATACTATATCTAAAAGCCTCTAACTGAATTGAGTTGCTGGGACAAACCCATAGCTAACTCCAAAAGTCTAAAAACTGGAGATAAAGACTGAATAGATAAACATAATATCATCCTCGAACTATGAGGACTCACCATTGAGCTTCTAATGAGGTACTGGAGAGTCACACTAACCGCGGTCTTGATACTGAGCACCTGAACCTACATCATGATAGGATGTAGCATAAAAGTATGCATCAGTACTTTGAATGTACTAAGCATGTGAAATATATGCAAAACTATATACATAAATACTAAACATGGAAGATATACTGAAACATGACGGTGAAGGATAAACCGACGTAATTACCAAGTATTTAACATGAACTGTAATATGCTGAACTGAAATGAATAGTTGAGTATAGAATACAGGGTCAATGCATATACTAATTCTGAACTGTGGGAGCTACTGTTAACTGACATACCCCAAGTTGAGCTAACTATAGGGCCAACCTGTAACCCTGGTTGGGAGGGCGTTCGTATATTGCCAGGGTAAAAACATATTTGGCTTGGATCCACTAATTTGATGTCCAACAAGGGACTAAGGTGTCAAGCCTAAACTAACAGGTGACCCCTTTAGAACTTATGGTGGCAGTGTAGTTTTAGGACTCAGGGACTTCTACTAAAGGTCTCAGCCTAAACTGACAGGTGAACTTTCATCCCTTCATCCGCTCGGTGCTAAGTCTACTCCCAACTGAATATACAACTAATAAATACAAACTGATATACTGGATAGTTCAAATACTGTTTATTCTGATAATGCATAATAGTAATCTTGAATGTTGAGGGAATTAAATTCATGAAGTAAGACTAACTGAGATATTTGGCTAGCATGCATTAATCTAGAAACTGATTGGGTGTTCATAACCCACCACCCTAATGAATTTAACAAATCATGGCAATGCTAGAGTTGGACTGAAATAGATAGTTTAAACATGGAATTTATAAGTTCAAGCATGATATCACAAGGTTGGGATTTAGTAGGGTTCTGAGAGTATAATCATGTTAGGTTTCAAGAATCTTATAAACAAGTCAATAATACATGTGGAAAAACTAGAATTCAAGAGAAAATTTCAATTCATAGGAACCCTAGGTCTGAAGAACTAACTGAAAATTTAGGAGCTTAAATATAGGGACTCAATGGGTGAAAGGGACCCATTAATGAAATCCCACATGCCTGAAGGATAATCCACGGAAGAAATCCTTGGATTCGGGGCCTGAACATGGGAGAACCTTCTGCTTGTTCTTGAGAGGAAGAACCATTTTTTTCTCCTATTTTTTCCTAAGTGTTTATTAGTTTAGGGAGAATAGGGAAATAAAACTAAAAGTCCCTTTAGTTACCCCAAAAATGACTAAGGGTCGGAGTTAAAAGGGTAGAGAAAAGACTAGAATTCCCCTGAGTTAACTTAGAAAATTGCTGAAAAAATTCATGACTCAGGTTCCACGGTCCATGGATGTTTCCACAACCCGTAGAACCCTATCGTGTTTCCTGGGCATTTTTCCCATGCTACAGGTCTGAGATCCATGAAATGGGTTCACAACCCATGAAAGCATCCACAGTCCTTGGAACTAGTTTGTAGTTCCTAAGGATTTGTTAGGTCTCAGGTCTTAGTTTCATGAGTGGAGTCCATGCCTCGTGCACTATTCCACGGTACATGGTTCCACCTCGTGGACTTGACCCCTATATGTTGGCCTCTTCTCTGAGTTCCGCGAGCCTAGTCCACAACTCGTGGACTGTTCTATGGCTCATGGATATGGCTCGTGGATCTGACTAGTACTTGGTCAGATTCATTTTATGATTTTTCTGAGCTGGTTCTACGTTTAGAATTTCTGGGTTGTTACAATATCTCCTTCTTGAGATCATTCATCCTCTAATAAAGATTAAACAGGCTGATTTTTGAGCGAAAGAGTTGCAATCCCTACCGAATGAGTTCTAAGAAGCAGAATTCTGACTGAGTTGAGTTCTAAGTACATGAAAGCATGCTGGAAATATTGGAATAGCTAAGGGAATATGATACAGAGACTGGAATGCATGAGATTAAACTGAGTAACGAGGGAGGAACTATTACCTCAAGCTGAAGCTGGATCAGAAGGAAAGAGGTGAGGGTACTTGTCCATAATAGTTGCTTCTGCTTCCCAAGTAGCTCCTTAAATGGACTAATTCCTCCATAACACTTTCACTAAAGCGACCTCCTTATTTCTTAACTTGCAAACTTGATGGTCAAGAATCTCTACTGGAAACTCTTCATAGGTGAGACTATCCTTCACACCCTTATTTCCCAAAGGCACGATCGATGTTGGATCACCCACACACTTCTTCAAAAGAGAAACATGAAAGATTTGATGAACCACTACTTGTCTGGCTGGTAACTCTAACTCATAAGCCACATTACCAATCCTCTTCAGGATTCTGTAAGGACCTACATATCTGGGACCGAGCTTTCCCTTCTTGCTGAATAGCATCACATCCTTCATGAGTGATACTTTCAGGAAAACTCAATCATAAATATCAAACTCCAAGTCTCTTCTCCTCACATCTGCATAGGACTTCTAACGACTCTGAGTTGTCTTCAATCTTTCCCTAATATGTTGAACCTTCTCCATAGCCTCATGAACAAAATCTAGCCTAGTCAAGGCTGCTTCACCTACATCAAACCAACCAACAGGTGATCTACACCTCCACCCATAAAGCACCTCATATGGGGCAATCTTAATGCTAGAATAGAAACTGTTATTATAGGAAAACTCTATAAGAGGTAGGTGATCATCCCAACTACCCTTGAAGTCGATCACATAAGCCCTCAACATATTCTCTAAGGTTTGAATGGTACACTCTGCCTGACCATTCATCTGCGAATGAAATGTTACACTGAGATTAACCTAAGTACCAAGACCTTTTCTGAAAGGATCTCCAGAAATGGGACGTAAACTAAGTACCCCTATCTGAGATGATGGACAAGGGGACCCTATGCAACCTGACTATCTCACTGATGTAGAGTCTGGTATAATCTTCTACTGAATCTGTAGTCTTAACTGCTAAGAAGTGAGATGATTTGGTCACCCTATCCACAATCACCCAAAAGGAGTCATGTTATCTGCGAGTACGAGGTAAGCCTATAATGAAATCCATGTTGATCACCTCCCACTTCCAAGTAGGAATGCTAATATCCTGAGTCACACCTCCTAGTCTCTGATGTTCTACCATCCCCTGCTGACAGTTGGGAAACTTAGCCATAAAGTCTGCGATGTCCCTCTTCATGCCATTCCACCAATAGACCTCCCGTAGAGTATGGTACATCTTGATGGCACCGGGATTAATAGAATATCTAGAATTATGAGCCACAGTCAGGATTCACTATCTTAAATCATCCATATTAGGAACACATAAATGACCCTGGTAGTGAAGCACACCATCTCCCTCTTGAGAGAAAACCTCCACTCTCTATTGATGGACCTCACCCTTTAACTGAAGTAAGATGGGATCACTGTCTTGCTTCTCCTTTGCCACGACTACTAGAGAAGATTCTAACCCATTCTGACCTATTACACCACCATCTGCTGTGTTCGTAAGGAAAACTCCCAGGCGAGTGAGCCTATGAACATCCTTAGCCAATTCTTTCCTTTCTTCCTCAACATGAGACACACTACCCATAAACAGTCTACTGAGGGCATCGGCTACTATATTAGCCTTACCCGGATGGTAGAGCACATTCATATCATAGTCTTTGAGAAACTTGAGCCACCTTCCCTTGCAATGATTCAACTCTTTTTGGGTGAACACATACTGGAGGCTCTTATAATCGATGAACACGTCTACATGGACACCATACAATTAGTGTCTCCAAATCTCAAAACAAAAACTACAGCTGCAAGATCAAGGTCATGAGTTGGGTAGTTCTTCTCATGAATCTTAAGTTATTTGGAGGTATAAGCGATGACCTTGCCATGATGCATCAAGATACAACCCAAGCCAACTCTAGAGGCATCACAATATACCACAAAATTATCTAAACCATCTGGTAGAGTTAAAATGGGCATTGTGGTCAACCTAGTCTTCAACTCTAGGAATGTTTTCTCACATTCATCTGACCACTGTAACTATACCTTTTTTGGGTCAATCTGGTCAATGGGGTAGCTATGGATGAGAATCCCTCAACAAACCTCCTGTACTAAAGAGCCAAACCTAAAAGGCTCCTGATGTCTGTCGAAGAAGTGGGTCTAGGACAATTCTTAACTACCGCAATCATCTGTGAATCAACATGGATGCCCTCACTAGACACCATATGACCAAGGAAAGCAACTGACTTCAACCAAAACTCATACTTGCTAAACTTTGTGAATAACTTGCGATCCTTGAGAGTTTGTAGCACAACTCTCAAATGATTTTCATGCTCCTCTTAACTTTGATAATATATATGTACATCATCAATATAGACAATAACAAATGTGTCTAAATACTACTTGAACAACTTGTTCATTAAATCCATAAAAGTTGCAGGAGCATTCGTTAGTCTAAAAGACATAACTATAAATTTATAGTGACCATACCGAGTCCTGAAGGTTATTTTCGGAATATCACAATCTCTAACTCTGAGCTAATGATAACCGGATCTGTGGTCAATCTTTGAGAAACAAATGGTACCCTGAAGTTGGTCGAACAAGTCATTAATCCTGGCGATGGGATACTTATTCTTGATTGTGACCTTGTTCAACTGACGATAGTCAATGCACATCCTGAGAGAATCATCTTTCTTACGTACGAAAAGCACTGGAGCACCCTATGGAGAGATGTTGGGTATGATGAAGCCCTTATCTAGAAGGTTTTCAACTGTTCCTTCAGTTCCTTAAGCTTCGCAGGAGCTATTCTTTAAGGAGGAATTGAGATAGGTTGGGTATCTAGAAGTAGATCTATTTCGAAGTTGATTTCCATGTTAGAGGGAATTCCAAGAAGATATTTTGGAAATACTTCTGAAAACTCGCTAACCACAAGACTTACTAGAGAGTTTGGGTCTTAGAATCTGAATCCTTAACCCGAACAAGATAATAGATACACCCTTTAGAAATCATTTTTCTGGCCTTAAGGTAAGATACAAACCGACCTACAAGCACTAAGGTATTACCCTTCCACTCTAAGACTGTCTCATTAGGAAACTAAAATCAGACTATCTTGGTTCTACAATCAACTAAGGCATAACAGGAATGTAACCAATCTATGCCTAGAATAATGTCAAAGTCTGTCATTTCTAACTCTATAAGATTAGCTGAGGTGACTTTCTGAGAAACTATGATTGGGTAATTTTTGTATACCCATCTGGATATGACTGACTCACCAATCGGAGTAGAGACTAAGAAGGGTTTTGGGAGGATTTCTGGATTTACACCAAAATCTACTGTTATATAGAGAGTCACAAAGGAGAGCGTGGCTCCGATATCTAATAGTGCATAAACATCAAGATGGAAAACTCGTAACATACCAGTGACCACATCGGGAGAATCCTCTTGGTCCTATCAATCTGAAGAGCATAGAGTTTGTTCTAGCACTGACCACCACCTACACTAGAGGAGGCACCCTGCTGAGTCAGGCGACCTGCTAGAGCTGATGTAGAGTTAGCCTGATTCTATGGGAAAGTATCCCTGCCCTTTTGAGAAGTTATTGGGTAATCCTTCATCTTGTGACCTGATTAACCATATCTGAAACAGTTCATACTACCTGCCATGCACTCACATGGATGGTTCTTACCATACTTCTTGCCCTGTCCCGCTGATCCTATCTGAACTTAGGCACTGGTGCACTAGCAGAAAATGGGGCTAGAGCTAAAGATTTCAAGTGGAATTGAGAGCGATTACCACCCTCTAACCTCTGCAGAGAATAAAAAAAGTCATCTATTCTAGCCTTCTTGTTGTCCCTTCCCTTTACTTTGATATTTTCCTTCTCAATATGATGGGAATGAGTCATCAACCTAGAGATGTCTATCTTTTTCACCAACATAGCAGTTCTACACTCATTGACCACATCATCAGATACACGTGACACGAACTTACTCATCCGAGTTTTGCAGTCAGCTACCATTGCTGGAGCATACTTGGATAGTTGAGTAAATTTAAGAGAATACTCCTTCACACTCATATCATTCTGCTTCAAGTTGATGAACTCTTGAACCTTGGCTTCCCTGAGCTCAAGTGGGAAAAACCTGTCCAAAACTGCAGTATTGAAGAGATTCCAATCCACTGGGCCTACATTTGTACCACGAGACTTCTTCCATTACTGATACTATGTGTGAGCCACTCCTTTCAACTGATAAGCAGTTAAGTCTGCACCCTCAACTGGGGTGACACCCATAATCGTTATCACATTCTAGATGTCCTCAAGGAATTCCTATGGGTCCTCCTCAGACTTCGAATCATGGAACTCTGTTGGATTCATCTGAGTAAAATCTGGGACTTTGGCCGTTGCAGAATTATTCTGAGGTGGGGCTGGTGCCACAACCTTCTGGTTAACCTGAGCAGTCATAGCCTGAGCAAGCATATGAAAGGCATCCCTGAACTCAACATGAGTGACTTACTCATTCAAAGGGTGTGTTGGAGTGGTAGTTCTTGTTGATTTCCATTCATGTTTCCATTTCCCCTTCCACTCACTCCTTTAGGAGGCATTTTCTATAATGCATAAAACACCTGTTAAAAGGAGATTAAATAGAGTTCATACTTTATAGCATGAGATGGAAAAAGAAAGAAGGGAAGTTTTTCCTAATGACATCTCATAGCCTCTCTCTGATAAGTGTGGCGCACTTCACACCCATGAGAAAGACTCTACTTGATGCGGCTTTTAGACACCCTAGGACACTTGAACATAATGCTCTGCTACCAAATATGTAACGCCCTGAGACTACCCTTTAGACATAATATGATGGTGTCACAAGTGACCCCAAGCTAACCAATGGCCTGGCATACTAAGCATTTTCTGATTTAGATACAAACTATGCGGAAGCTAAACTGATGCCAATAACTAAGTTGAAAAACAATAATCCAAAGGCCATCTGAATATATATAAAAATTTGATAATAATTTAAATAAATTTTGACTGCCAAAAGTTGATACTAATACTATGTATGAAAGCCTCTAACTGAATTGAGTTGCTGGGACAAACCTCCAGCTAACTCCAAAAGTTTTAAAACTGAAGATAAAGATTGAATAGATAAACATAATATCGTCTTTGAACTATGAGGACTCACTATTAAGCTGCTGATGAGGGACTGGAGAATCGCACTAACCGCGGCCTGAATACTGAGTGCCTGAACCTACATCATGATAGGATGTAGCACAAAAGTATTCATCAGTACTTTGAATCTACTGAGCATGCAAAATATATGCAAAACAATATACATAAATACTAAACATGAAAGATATACTGAAACATGAAGTTGAAGGATAAATCAATGCAATGACCAAGTATTTAACCTGAACTGTAATATGTTTAACTGGAATGAATAGCTGAGTACTGAATACAGGGTCAATGCACATATTGAATCTGAACTATGGGAGCTACTATTAACTGACATACCCCAAGCTGAGCTAACTATAGGGCCAACCTGTAACCCTGGCTGGGAGGGCATTCATAAGTTGCCAGGGTACAAACATATCTGGCATGGATCTACTAATCGGATGTCTGATAAGGGACTAGGGTGTCAAGCCTAAAATAATAGGTGACCCCTATAGAACCTATGGTGGCACCGTAGATCTATAAATCAGGGACTGCTACTAAGGGTCTTAGCCTAAACGTACGGGTGAGCCTTTATTCCTTCATCTTCTCGGTGCTAAGTCTACTCCCAACTGAATATATAAGTAACAAATACAAACTGATATACTGGATAGTTCAAATATTAATTATGCATAATAGTAATACTAAAAATTGAGGGCATTTGATTCATGAAGTAAGACTGACTGAAATATCTGACTAGCATGCATGAATCTAGAAACTGATTGGGTGTTCTTAACCCACCACCCTAACGAATTTAACAAATCATGGCAATGCTAGAGTCTGACTGAAATAGATAGTTTAAACATAGAATTTACAAGTTCAAGCATGATATCACAAGGTTAGGATTTACTAGGTTTCTTAGAGTATAATCATTTAGGCTTCAAGAATCATATAAACAAGTCGATAATACATGAGGAAAAACTAAAACTCAAGTGAAAACTTTAATTCACAGGAACCCTAGGTCTGAAGAACTAACTAAAAATTTAGGAGCTTGACTATATCAAGGGACTTAATAGGTAAAAGGGAACCATTGATGAAATCCCACATACTTGGAGGAGAATCCACCAAAGAAATCCTTGGATTTGGGGTCTTAACTTGGGAGAACCTTTTGTTTGTTCTTGAGAGGAAGAACCATTTCTTTTCTCTTATTTTTTGCAAGTGTCGATTAGTTTAGGGATAATGGGAAAATAAGAGTAAAAAACCCTTTAATTATGCCCAAAATGACTAAGGGTCGAAGTTAAAAGGGTAGGGAAAAGACTAGAATGCCCCTGAGTTAATTTAGAAAACTGCTGGAAAAATTCGCGACTCAGGTTCCACGTACAGGTTTTTACGGTCCGTGGATGATTCCATGACCTGTAAAACCCTATCGTGTTTCTTGGGCCTTTTTGTTGTGATGCAGGTCTGATATCTATGAACTGGGTTTACGACCCGTGGAAGCATCCACAGTCCATGGAACCAGTTAGTGGTTCCTGAGGTTTTGTTAGGTCTCAGGTTTGAGTTTCACAACTGGAGTCCATGGCTCGTGGACTGTTCCATGGTTCGTGGTTCCACCTCGTGGACTTGACCCTTATATTCTGGCCTCTACTATGAGTTCCACAAGCCTAGTCCATGACTCATGGACTATTCCACAACTCATGGATATGGCTCATGGATCTGACTAGTACTTGGTCAGATTCATTTTCTGATTTTTCTCACCTGGTTTTAGGTTTAGAATTACTGGGGTGTTACAGCCTCAATCCTCCAACTTAAATTATATGTGCTCGCATGTTAATATGGGAATAAATTAAGCTCTAAATGGAGATTTTGAAGTCGTAGGACTCCCTTAGATGTATCCGACTAAGCAATAAAGTTTTCACACAAAAACATCTTAATCTTTTGTCAACTCTATCACAAGCTCCACATACCAACACGTAGATGTGTATAATATGGAGTATTAAATAATTTGCTTGTAAAAACACTACATGGTCAAGACTCACCATTACATAGTTTGATATCATGTTGCATATAAATGTGCCCCATGATATTTGTCAATTTCATATGGTGGGTTCTTTACACAAACATGCCATTGAAGATCTAAAAATCATGCATCTTTTCTATACAATCATAAGAAGGTAAAAGTAAAAGAGAAAGAGGTTAATCTACGAATTTTAGTCACCTCCGCCGAATTAGTACACTTATACTATTATTAGGTTATTAAGAATGCTTCCAAAAAACACTAAGTTCATCTAGGGTTTAGGTTTTTTTAATATTATTTTTATTTTTATTTTAACGACCCTTAGGTGGGTCAAGGGCTAAGAAATACCCCCAGGCCTTAACATAAATAAAATAAAGTAGAAAAATACAATGAGGGGGACATAAACCTTACCTCCGATCCTATGGTGGTTCATAAGTCAGCGAGCCTACTAAGGCCGGCTAACTCAATCCCGATACTAGAATGGAAACCTAGAAACTATGCACCTATGAGAGGACTCCTCTCAATACAAAGTATCTAAGAAAGTAATAAATAAGGGAGACTCTCCCCTTACATAGTAAGAATAAAATCAAATCTAAACTAAGTCTTTCTTCAACAAAGCTATAACTTAACGAAGAAAAAGTCTAGATAAAGAAAGTTAGTAGCACTAAAAAATTACAAGTGGTGATCTTGTAATTGAAGAAGTAACCATTTTCATCCTCCGGTAGGTGATCTTGATTGAAGAAGTGTTGAGGAGCATCTAAGTGGTCACTATGTTTTGAAAGAGTGTCTGCCACAACATAAGTTTGCTTCTCTATAAGTGTGATTGCATTGGAAATTATCAAGAATTTTGGTTAAGTTTAGAAGAGTTGCTAGATTCTCTTGGATATTCAATGGAGGTTTACTAGTACAATTAAACCATTTAGTGAGAAACTATGAGTCAACCTTAAGGTTTACATTGCTATAACCATGTTGAATGCACCAAGTGAGGCCTTAGATTGCTGCTTGGATATCCGCTTGGTTGTTTGCACCAATTCCCAGTGGTGTAGCAAATGCAAAAATAAAATTTCCTTAGTTATCTCTAACTATGCCTCCAGCTCCAATGCTTCTCGGATTATCAATAACACTCGCATCTATATTAAGCTTGACCATAGTAGGAGGGGGTTATTCCAACAGACTCTAACTTTCATGCCCCGAGGTTACCCCCTAGACGTAACACGGGACTAGGGACCACAAGTTTCCCAAGCTAACCCTTGGTCATAGCATTCTCAAGAATAACAAAAGATAAGCGAAAGCATAATAGATAAAGTCGGAATAGCATAAATGTATAATCAAGTCAATTAGGAATACAAGATCCATAAGAAGACTCAAATGATGTATATGTCTGAAAAGCCTCTACTTGCAACATAAAGAGTTGATAGGACAAGACCCTAGCTAACTCAAAGTATGGAAATAAAAGCTAACACACGCTAAGAACATAACTAGTCCTTGACCTAAGAGGACTCACTGACAGTTGACAGATAGAGTGGCCTAGAAGCTCTAGCCACGTGTTTAGGAAGGAACACCTGAATCTGCATCATTAAAGTATGCAACGCAAGATATGCGTCAGTACTATAGGATGTACTGAGTATGCGAGCAATGCATGAATCATGATGAAAATAGTTTAAAACATGCTTAAGGATGAACTTGTTACGTAAAGAAAGAACATGAATAAATATCAAGGTATAAAACATGAACCATGAAATAAAGCTTAAGTTTCATAGTATAGAATCATATAACTACCATCCAACTGTCAATCTTCTTAATTTCTAATAAACAGAAACCAAAGAGGACCAGAAAACTGATCAGAAAAAAAAAAACATGGCAGCCTCTCTACAAGCAGTTGCAACTCTTATGCAACCAAGTAAGGTTGGTGGTGTCTCTGGTAGAAACAAATTGCAATTGAGGTCATCTCAAAGTGTGAACAAGGCATTTGGTGTTGAACCAGCTGCATCTAGGCTTACTTGCTCTTTGCAAGCTGATCTTAAAGATTTTCCTCAGAAGTGTACTGATGCTGCAAAGACTGCTGGATTTGCTCTTGCCACTTCTGCCCTTGTTGTCTCAGGAGCTAATGCTGAAGGAGTTCCAAAACATCTAACCTATGATGAGATTCATAGCAAGACATACATGGAAGTAAAGGGAACTGGAACCGCAAACCAGTGCCCTACCATAGATGGAGGTGTTGAGAGCTTTGCCTTCAAGCCAGGAAAATACAACGCCAAGAAGTTCTTCATAGAGCCCACATAATTCACCATCAAGGCAGAGGGTGTAAGCAAAAATTCAGCCCCAGAATTCCAAAAGACCAAGCTCATGACCCGCTTAACCCACACTTTGGATGAGATCGAGGGACCCTTTGAAGTATCTCCTGATGATACCGTTAAGTTTGAGGAGAAAGATGGAATTGATTATGCTGCTGTTACAGTCCATCTTCCTGGTAATGAGTGTGTTCCCTTCCTCTTTACCATCAAACAACTTGTGGCATCTGTAAATCCTGACGACTTTAGTGGTGAATTCCTTGTGCCATCATACAGAGGTTCATCATTCCTTGACCCAAAGGGAAGAGGTGGATCCATTGGTTATGACAATGTTGTTGCATTGCCAGCTGGAGGAAAAGGAGACGAGGAGGAGCTCGAGAAGGAGACCGTAAATAATACTGCGTCTTCAACAGGAAAGATCACATTTACTGTTACCAGGAGCAACCCAGCCACTGGTGAGGTGATTGGAGTGTTTGAGAGCATTCAGCCATCTGATACTGATCTGGGTGTAAAGACCTCTAAGGATGTAAAAATCCAAGGTATCTAGTATGCCCAACTTGATTCATTGAGAAAGATCTTAGACCTTGTGGATGATTTCTTGTTTTTAATTTTGTTATATAAGTTACAAGGTTTGGAAAAAAAAGAATCATATAACTCCATAGCTTGAAAATAAACATGTGGGAGTCTTTCTTAACTGACATTAAACCATGCTTAGCTACATGGAGTCCAGTGTCATGTACCCCAACTAAAAAGAGTTGTCCTAACCGGCCAAAGTTAGAACCATGTCATACCAGGATCCTGTCATAATAAGCCACAGAGGGCAACCTATGGTGGCAACGTAGTTTTGGACTTGGGTTATCTGAACCCTTGTCTCTCGGTGCTAAATACTACTCCCAAAACATATAACATGAGCTCATAAACATGTGACATATCTTAAGACAAACTTATTCATAACGTGTTCATACCCCGGATTGCCATACTACTCATGAATTAGGGTTTAAAAATCGATTCATGAGCATTGATGGAACATCGGGTGTCTTGTCTTGCATAATACTTCATAACTGGTGAAATTTTCATACTTCATGACTTGTAAAAATTTGCATGGCTCTATTTCAACTTCATATTACATATATTTTCATAGACCATAGGAACTAGGCATGCAAATGCTTGAAAATCCATAATGAACATGTTATCAAAATCCAATTTGCTTAAATCAACTTCATGCATGTAGAAATTTCCATGGTTAAGCTTCAATTCATGAAATAAGAGTTAACATGTAAAAACCCATGTGAAATCAAGCAATTTTAACAGTAATTTCATAATCAAATCATGAGAAGATCATATTTAGCAAAACCCATGAGAATTGGATAAGAACCCTAATTTGAAGATCCATGAAATCAAAATTTGAATTAGGGGTTTTGGGCACAAGGGTGAGAGGAACCCATTGTTGATTATCCATATACCTTGATTGAAGATAACCCGCTTGAATTAGAAAGACTAAGGAGGCTTGAACTTGGATCTTGAGACTTGAAGCTTGGAGAAGAATTTTCCTTTTTGGGGGAGGAGTGAAGTAATGAGAAGGAACTTAGGCTAATGAGGGTGAAAACCCTTCTTGAAATAGTCAAAATGACATCATTTAGGAGTTAAAAGAGTGGGTAATGAATAAAATACCCCTAGGATATATTTAAGAAAATCTGGAAAAATGATCGGTTTCAGGGACCACGGGTTAGTTCTACGAGTCGTCATCTGAACCACGACCCGTGGTTCCTGACAGAAGCTTCAGGCTGCCGAAACACTTCTACGAGTCAACAGGATGGACCCGTATAATGAATAATGGATCACCATTTTTATTCGTGGTTTCTGGGGACCTAGCTGGTCCTTGGTCAAACCATGAGTCAGGACTACGATTCGTCATTTGGACGATGAGTTGTAGAGTTGATATGTCATTTCAGAGGGACTTGCCAACCCTCTTATCTGAGTTCCATGATTGCACCAGACAAACCCATGGTTTGAACCATGGTCTGTAGAACCAACTCGTAGTTCCAGACCAGAGGCTGAATCAACCAAAGGGAATCACGGTTCCATTCCACGACCCGTGGTTTAAACCACGGTCTGTGGTTTGGACCCGTCCTTCCTGAACCATGAAATTTTTCTAAGATTTTAACTTAGATAGCTGGTTTGATTTCCGGGGTGTTACAATATCTCCCCCTTAGGATCATTCATCCTCGAATGAAGACTAAACAAGGGAAAACTGAAGAGAAAACAACCCAACCAGCAACAGAACATGGAAAGCAAAGAGTAAACATAAAAACTAAACTTTTCAACTTGAAAACATGATAAACTAACTTCGTAAAACATGGATGCATGCTAGAATCATGAGAGGAACTGATGGAACAGGATTGGAGGAACATACTAATGATGAAACTATTACCTCAAGCTGGAACAGAATCGGTAGGAAAGAGATGGGGATATTTGGCCTTCATGGCCTCTTCTGCTTCCTAAGTAGCTCCTTCAACAAGTTAATTTCTCCAAAGAACCTTTACCGAAGTGACTTCTTTGTTCCTCAACCTTTGAATCTGACGATCAAGGATCTCTATGGGAACCTCCTCATAGGTGAGACTATCCTTCACACCCACATCCTACAAAGGGACAATCAAGCTTGGATCACCAACACACTTCTTCAACAAGGAAACATGAAAAATGAGATAAACCGTTTCCAACTCTGATGGAAAATCCAACTCATAAGCAACCTTACCAACCTTCCTCAGAACCGATAAGGACCTACAAAACGGGATCTAAGCTTCCCTTTCTTACCAAATCTCATCACACCCTTCATGGGTGACACCTTCAAGAAAACCCAATCATCAACTTCAAACTCCAACTCTCTTCTCCTCACATCTGCATAAGATTTATATCGACTCTGAGCTTCAACCTCTCCCTAATAAGTTGAACCTTCTCCATAGTCTCATGAATCGTATCTGGACCAATCAAGGCTGCCTCACCTACCTCAAACCAACCAATAGGAAATCTACATCTCCGACCATAAAGAGGCTCATACGGAGCCATCTAGATGCTAGAGTGAAAGCAGTTGTTATAGGTAAACTCGATAAGAGGTAAGTGATCATCCTAATTACCTTTGAAATCAATCACACACTCTCTCAACATATCCTCCAAAGTATGAATAGTGCACTCTGCCTGGCCGTCTGTCTGAGGTTGAAAAGCTATGCTAAGCTTCAACTGGGTACCAAGACCTTTCTAAAATGATCTCCAAAACTGAGATGTAATTTGAGGACCTCTATAAAAAATGATATACAAGGGAACACCATGCAATCAAACTATCTCCCAGATGTAGAGTCGGGCATAATCGTCTGCTGAATTGATAGTCTTAACAGCCAAGAAGTGGGATGACTTGGTCATCCGGTCGACAATAACCCAAATGGAATCATGTTGCCTTCAAGTACGAGGCAATCCAGTAATAAAGTTCATATTGATTGTTTCCCATTTCAAAGTGGGAAGGTCAATATATTGAATCATGCCACCTGTACTTTGATGCTCCACTTTTACTTGTTGAAAGTTGGGACACTTAGCCACAAACCCAGCTATGTCCCTCTTCATACCATTCCACCAAAAGACTTCCCGTAGATCACGGTACATCTTAGTACCACTGGTATGAATGAAATATCTAGAACTGTGAGCCTCATCCAAGACCTGTTATCTCAACCTATCTACATCTGGCACACATAAGTGACCCTGATAAGGAAGCACACCATCTCCCCCTTGGGAGAAACCCTCCACCCGTTAATGATGAACTGCACCCTTAAGCTGAAGTAAAATAGGATTCTTGTCTTGGTTTGCCTTCACCTCAGCTACCAAAGATGATTCAACACCATTTTATACAATCACACCACCTTCTGTCGAGTTTATAAGGCGAACTCCCAACTGAGCAAGCCTATGAACCTCTTTAACCAATTCCTTCTTCCCATCTTCAACAGAAGTAACACTTCCCATGGACAATCTACTCAAAGTATCTGCCACTATATTGGCCTTACCCAGTTGGTAAAGCACAGTCATGTCATAATCCTTAAGAAGCTCAAGCCATCTCCTTTGTCGCAAATTCAATTCCTTTTGAGTGAACACATATTGAAGACTCTTATGGTCGGTGAATACATCCAAGTGCACACCATACAAGTAATGTCTCCAAATCTTCAAAGCAAAGACCATGGTTGCTAACTCAAGATCATGAGTAAGATAGTTCTTCTCATGAGTCTTAAGTTGACTCAAAGCATAAGCAATCACCTTACCACGCTACATCAAAACACAACCCAAACCAATCCTAGAGGTATCACAATAAACAATAAAACCATTTAGGCCCTCGGGTAGAGCTAACACTGGAGCGGTGGTCAATCTAGTCTTCAATTCCTGAAAGTTCTTCTCACACAAGTTGGACCACTAAAATTTTACCTTTTTTTGAGTCAATCTGGTAAAGGGGCAGCAATGGAAGAAAATCCTTCCATAAACCTCCTGTAGTAGCCAGCCATACCCATAAAGCTTCTAATATCCAATGGGGAAGTAGGTCTAGGTCAGTTCTTTACCGCCTCAATCTTTTGAGAATCAACTTGAATACCATCCCTAGTCACAATATTACCCAGAAAAGCAACAGAGGGCATCCAAAACTCACACTTGCTTAACTTAGCAAATAACTATCAATCCTTGAGAGTTTGCAACACAACTCTCAAATGGTCCACATGCTCCTCCTCACTCTGAGAGTAGATGAGGATATCCTCAATGAAAACAATCACAAACATATCCATGTACTATTTGAACACTCGGTTTATCAAAACATAAAGGTTGCAGGAGTATTCGTTAGACCAAAAGACATCACAACAAATTCATAATGACCATACCGAGTTTTGAAGGTTGCTTTTGGAATATCACACTCTCTACATGAAGCTAATGATAATCAGATCTAAGGTCGATCTTGGAGAACAAATTAGCACCCTAAAGCTGATTGAACAAGTCTTAATCCTAGGAATGGGATATTTATTCTTGATTGTGACCTTGTTCAACTGACGGTAGTCAATACATATTCTAAGAGAACCATCTTTCTTCTGAATAAATAAGACTGGGGCACCACATGTAGAAATGCTAGGCCTGATGAAGCCCTTATCGAGAAGATCCTTCAACTGATGTTTCAACTCCTTGAGCTCCGCACGAGCCATTCTATAGGGAGGAATGGATATAGGATTCATATCAGGGAGAAGATCTATCCCAAAGTCTATGTCCCACTCAGGAAGGACTCTGAGAAAATCCTCAGGAAATACTTCTAGAAACTCATTCACAATAGGGACAGACTGAAGTGATGGGGTTTCGAACTCTGTGTCCATAACCTATACTATGTGATAAACATACCCCTTCGAAATCATCTTCCTAGCCTTAAGATAAGATATGAAATGACCTTTCGAGAAAGGAGGACTACCTTTTCCATTCTAAAACGGGTTCATTTGGAAATTTTAAACTGACAACCCGAGTACGACAATCGACAGAAGCATAACATGCATACAACCAATCCATGCCAAGAATGACATCAAAATCAGTCATCTCCATCTCTACTAGATCCGCTGAGGTGACCCTATGAAGTACTGAGATAGGGCAATTTCGGTAGATTCTTTTGGCTAAGACTGACTGACCAACAAGAGTAGAAACACAAAAGGGTTCTAAAAGCAATTTAGGACATACTTTGAATTTGTATGCTATATAAGGGGTTACAAAATATATAGAGGCACCGGTGTCCAACAAAGTATACACATCAAAAGAGAAGACTTTCAACATACCAGTGACAACATCTGGAGAACTCTGTTGATCCTAACTGGAAGACATAACATAAAGACGGTTCTGGCGTTGACCACCAGAACTAGAAGTTATGCCCTGCTGGGCTGGTCTACCTCCTGAAGCTGCAGGGGCATACTGAGTCCTACCACCTCCCTTACCCTTCTTATTTGAAGGGAAATTTCTAATCAAGTGTCCAGCCTGTCCATACCTAAAGCATGCACCCGTGCCCAAATGACACTCTCCCGGGTGATTCTTCCCACACTTGCTACAACTAGGATGGGAAGGTCCCTTAGCAACATTTCCTTGAGACTGGGAATAAAAACCAGGTCCTCTACCACCCTGATCATGATGAGGCCTCTGAGCCTGGGTAGGAGCACTAGCAGAAGAATGCACGGATTTCTTCTGGAAAGAAGAGCGATGTCCACTTCCGGACCTGTGATGACCAAAACCTGATCCCTCAGATCTATCTCTCTTGTTGTCCCTCACCATCTCCCTTAGCTTATCACCCTCCATCTTTTGGGCATGAGTCATAAGTCGGGAAATGTTCATATCATTCAATAGCAAAGTAGATCTACACTCTTTCTTCACCGAATCAGAAACCCCATAGATGAACTTGCTCAATCGATCATGTGGGTCTGCTACTATGGAGGGACCATATCTAGACAACTGAGTGAATTTCAGACTATACTCTTGAACTGACATTGACCCCTATCTCAAGTTCACAAATTCCTTCACCTTTGCTTGCCTCAACTCTCGGGGAAAGAACCTATCAAAGAAGACCCTCTCAAAACACTCCCAAGTCATGGGGACCGCGTCCCACACCCTAGCCTACTTCCATTGGGTGAACCAAATATGAGATATATCCTTGAGTTGATAGGATGCAAGCTCAACAAAATCAACCCCAACCACTTGCATAAATTCGAAAATCTTCTTCACTTCATCAATAAAGTTGAGCGGATCCTCACTCACTTTTGAACCCTAAAATTCAGGCAGGTTCATACAGATAAAGTCACGAACTCAGGCTGCTACCCCACCTTGAATATGAATGGGGGTACGAGCATAGTGATTGGCCTGAGTGGCCAAAGTCTGGGCGAGCAAATGGATGGAATTTCTGAACTACTCATTTATTACATCGGGAACCGGAATGGGAGGAGCAGCATCCCGAGTGGCTCAGGAAGGCATAGCACATCGAGGAAGTATAATCTAAAATGTACAAGATGAGGATTAGAGCAAAATAAGAGTTAAGCTGTATCGCATGATGTGATCATGAAAGAAGTGAAGTTTTCTAAGACACCTCATAGCTTCTCTCTCATATGTGTGGCGCACTTCACACACATGAAGGAGACTCTACTCGATGTGGCTTTCAGACATCCTAGAACTCTTGAACCTGAGGCTCTGATACCAAGTTTGTCATACCCCGAGGTTACCCCCTAGACGTAACACGGAACTTGGGACCACAAGTTTCCCAAGCTAACCCTTGGTCATAGCATTCTCAAGCGTACCAAAAGATAAGCTGAAGCATAATAGATAAAGTTAGAATAACATAAATGGATAATCAAGTCAATTAGGAATACAAGATCCATAAGAAGACTCAAATACTGTCTATGTCTGAGAAGCCTCTACTCGCAACATAAAGAGTTGCTAGGACAAGACCCTAGCTAACTCAAAGTATGGAAATAAAAGATAACACACGCTAAGAACATAACTACTCCTTGACCTAAGAGGACTCACCAACAGCTGACAGATAGAGTGGCCTGAAAGCTCTAGCCATGTGCCTGGGAAGGAACACCTGAATCTGCATCATCAAAGGATACAGCGCAAGATATACGTCAGTAGTATAGGATGTACCGAGTATGCGAGAAATGCATGAATCATGATGAAAACAATTTAAAACCTGCTTAAGGATGAACTTGTTACGTAAAGAAATAACATGAATAAATATCAAGGTATAAAACATGAATCATGAAATAAAGCTTAAGTTTCATAGTATAGAATCATATAGCTTCATAGCTTGAAAATAAACATGTGGGGGTTTCACTTAACCGACATTAAACCATGTTGAGATACGTGGAGTCCAGTGTCATGTACCCCCACTGAAAAGAGTTTGCCTAACCTGCCAAAGTTAGAACTATGACGTACCAGGATCCTGTCATGATAAGCCATAGAGGGCAACCTACAGTGGCAACAAAGTTTTGGACTTGGGTTATCTAAACCCTCGTCCCTAAGTGCTAAATACTACTCTCAAAACATATAACATGAGCTCATAAACATGTGACATATCTGATGCCAAACTTGTTCATAACGTGCTCATACCCAGGATCGTCATACTACTCATGGATTAGGGTTTAGAAATTGATTCATGAGAATTGATGGAACATCGGGTGTCTTGTCTTGCATAATACTTCATAACTTGAGAAATTTGCATTCTTCATAACTTGTAAAAATTTGAATGGTTTTAGTTCAAATTCATATTACATATATTTTCAAAGACCATAGGAACTATGCATGCACATGCTTGAAAATCCATAATGAACATGTTATCAAAATCCAATTTGCTTAAATCAACTTCATGCATGTAGAAATTTCC
Organism: Jaltomata sinuosa; assembly: GCA_003996215.1. Lineage (NCBI taxonomy): Eukaryota > Viridiplantae > Streptophyta > Magnoliopsida > Solanales > Solanaceae > Jaltomata > Jaltomata sinuosa. The sequence continues at coordinate 179,019 of QJPP01002073.1, read as the reverse complement.
ATGGTTAAGCTTCAATTCATGAAATAAGAGTTAACATGTAAAAACCCATGTGAAATCATGCAATTTTAATAGTAATTTCATAATCAAATCATGAGAAGATCATATTTAGCAAAACACATGAGAATTGGATAAGAACCCTAATTTGAAGATCCATGAAATCAAAATTTGAATTAGGGGTTTTGGGCACAAGGGTGGGAGGAACCCATTGTTGATTACCCACATACCTTGATTGAAGATAACCCACTTGAATTGGATAGACTAAGGAGGTTTGAACTTGGAGCTTGAGACTTTATGCTTGGAGAAGAATTTTCCTTTTGGGGGGAGGAGTGAAGTAATGAGAAGGAACTTAGGCTAATGAGGGTGAAAACCCTTCTTGAAATAGTCAAAACAACGTCATTTAGGAGTTAAAAGAGTGGGTAATGACTAAAAGACCCCTGGGACATATTAAAGAAAATCTGGAAAACTGGTCGGTTTCAAGGACCACAGGTCAGTTCTATGGGTCATCGTTTGAACCACGACCCATGGTTCAACTCATGGTTCCTGACAGAAGCTTCAAGCTACAGAAACACTTCTACGGGTCAACAGGATGAACCCGTATAATAAACGACAGATCGTCATTTAGAGTCATGGTTTATGGAGACCTAGCTAGTCTTTGGTAAAATCACGAGTCAGGACTACGATTTATCGTTTGGACGATGAGTCATAGAGTTGAGTCATCATTTCAGAGGGAGTTGCCAACTGTAATGACCCTTCCGGTCATTTACGTGTGTTTGCGTTTCTTGTACCATTAGAGCTTGCATGTAGCGGCCCCAAGTCATTTATGGCTTGCTGGGACCGATAGTTTGGTGCCCCACCATTTTCCTGGTCTTTTTGGCCATTCCTTGTTTTAGAGCTTTTAGGTTTTGAAATCGTTGACTTCAGTCAACATCCTGGGTGTACATGCTCGGAATTGAATTTTGACAGTTCCATTAGCTCCGGAGCGTGAACTTTGGTCTAGAGGGACCTTTGGTTGAGATCCGGGAGCTTTTTAGCTTGGAATTCTCTCTCGTTCTGTGTTTTTACGCCAGTTGGGCTTGTTTGGTTGACTTTGGTCAACATTCTGAGAGGACGGTCTCGGATGGAAATTCCGTCAGTGCTTTTAGCTCCGGAATGTCAATTTTAAGCTAGAAGGACTATTGGTTTGGGTCCCTAGGCTTCCGGACTTGATTTTGGCCATCAGGTTCCATTTTGGGAATAGTTGGCTAAAGGTTGATTTTGGGCGTGGGGCCCACTTTTCATTAAATTGACATCCTATGGGATTTCCATCGATTCCATTGGATCCGGAACGCCTTTTCTAGTCAAATAGCTCAAGTCGTTTGTGTTTGCGGGACCCCGGATGCGTTCCCGGGGACACATCTTGTGAAAATTTGCCTAAGGATTGGTTGCTGGTTGCTGGTGTGGGCAGCACCATGCGCCCTGGCTGCCTGTGCCCATGCGCCCCATGCGCGCTGGCCGCCTGTGCCCATGCACCCCAGGCGCCCTGGCCGCCTGTGCCCATGCGCCCCATGCGCCCTGGCCACCTGTGCCCATGCGCCCTATGCGCCCTGGCCGTCTGTGCCCATGCGCCCTGGCCGTTTGTGCCCTGGTGCACCTGGGCCGCCCTGGCCCCTGGGCGCTGGCAGCTTATATAGCTGGCCAGCCCTCTTTTCCCCTTTATTTCTAAAAACCCAAAAACGTTATTCTCTATTAAAATAGCTCTCAAAAACCTCCATATAACCATTGTTCATCCCAACTACTTGGAGGATAATATTTTGTCGATCCATGCTCGTTTGTGGACTCCTAAATCCGATAAACCCTCTCTTTAAATTTCGAATTCTCCATGGATGATGAACCCAAAACCTCCATAAATCACCTTGATCATTACCAACAGCTTGGAGGTTAATATTTGCTGAATCTTGAGCGTTTGTTGGATTCTAAATCGGGTAAGTTCTTTCGTGATTTTTCCGATTTCTTCCACGAATTTCATTCTTTAAATTCCTTGATTTGCGGGGTGTTTTGAGCCCTAATTGTTGTCCGTTTCCGCTCAATTTTTGAGCATGTGCTCTCGGGATGGTAAGGAACGCAGGTGTGTTTTTCATTTCTGGTTTTGGGTTACGGGGCCCACGGGCCCGTTTGTGACCCGGATTTCAACCCGGTTATATTTTGGCATTATGGGTATCGTTAGTCTTGTTTTAATCTGTAGATTGTTGTATTGATAGTGGTTTTGCGATTTGGAGCTTCCCAGAGCAGTTCGAGCCTGGACGACGCCGTCCCCGCAGCTATTCGTCGGACGACAGGTAGGTTATGGTTTTTCCCTATCTAGACTCTGCGTATATAGGCTATAACTGTATTAATTAGCATCTTTGGATGGGTTGTTATAGGTTGGTTCCCCAGACCTTGTCCGCCTTTCATCCATCTATTTTATACGTTCTTTGTAGTATTCGCGTAGTAATGTATATTACCTTTGTGGTCCTGTGTGGCCTTGTATTGACTCTGTAACATAGATGGTGGGCTATTTGGGAATGTCCGCGAGTCCCGGACATAGAGATTATCCTTTTAGGCTGGTTATGTCTGCTGAGTAGCTATTGGGCCTGTGCAGGGCTGATAGGAATTATTGTGAGCCGTTGGGCTACTTTTATATTTGTGTGCGAGCATATCATCCATGAAAAAGGTTTTCCCCTGCATGTTTTACTACAGTTTTGGATGTGAGCCACTACTGAAAGTTTTCCTAAATTTCCATGGCCCTGGGGGCCCATTTTTGGTACTGTTGTTGATAGAAAAGGGGATTTTTGGATGTTTTCGCACTGATTTTATTACTGGTACTAGTCTCTGCGGGGCAGAGCACCAGACTTGATTTTATTACTGATACTAGTCTCTGCGGGGTAGAGCACCAGACTTGATTTTATTACTAATACTAGTCTCTGCGGGGAAGAGCAGCAAACTTGATTTTATTACTGATACTAGTCTCTGCGGGGCAGAGCACCAGACTTGATTTTATTACTGATACTAGTCTCTGCGGGGTAGAGCACCAGACTTGATTTTATTACTAATACTAGTCTCTGCGGGGCGGAGCACTAGACTTGATTTACTACAGTTTTAGACCCGGTTACGCCCGGGCACCCTTGGAGGGGTTTTTGAGGCATTTTCTACTACTTTAGTCCTGGACAGGGTCTGGGCATGCATACTTGAGACTGGGTCTCTATCTTGATCCCGGACTTGCTTTCGGATGACATGTCTTGATACTGAGTTTTAGTATGGGGTCGGGGACCTCCATGGACCTTGCCGCTCCGGGCCTGGGGCTTCGGGCTGCGTGTGCCGGAGGGATGGATATACGGTGGAGTAGAGGTATACAGGCTGAGTCCTTCAACGGAACCTGCCTGCTGGGCCTGATTGGCACCGGAGGAGGTACATACAGAGGTTCTATTTCACATCATATCATATAATGCATTGGATTCCACCCTTGTTTGTTGTGTGTTCAGTGTACGCTCCGGTAGTATGGGATGCCGGAGGGTTTGTTTTCACTTGATTGTGTTCCTTGGTTGTATGGGCGGCCGTTGGGACTGTAGGTAGACTATATTTACTCCTGTTTTTACTTAGAGCTTGTCTTGGCACCCGGTTCTTGAAAGATTAGTGATGGCTAGCCTGTTGAGGCTTTGGCTGTGGGATTTTTTATTATTGAGAGGGCTTTAGAGTTCTATCATATTGAGGCACTTTTGTGTGGCCTTCTGAGCAGAGTGTGAGACTCTGGTTCTATTCTTGTGGGAAGCTGAGTGGTATCTCTCGGTTATTGTGGACTAGTTATTTCATCCTAGGGTTGTACTTGTGAGGTGATTCCCTGGTTATGCTATCATATGATTGGATTGGTGTTATGATTTCCTTATACTGGTTGATTCCATTTTGAGTATGTTAGACTGCTCTCTGTCTTTTCCTTCCACTTGAGGTTACCGGTATACCGCTATTTTCTCAGCTCTCTCTCTACTTACTTATATTGTTGTGCAAGGACTCCAGGTGCGTTCTCCTTTCCTTCACCTGTGATTCTGTGTAATTGTATCTCTGTGCTAGCATGTGTTGCTTGAAGCTCTTGGTTATGGATGATCTGTGCTAGCTCCTTGTGCCTTGCTTATTACCTCGGTGACTGCTTTCTTGCTATCTGTTACTTACTGCTTTTATATCTTATATGCGCTCAGTCGGCCTATGATACCTACTGAGTACCCGTGGTTTTGGTTCTCATACTACACTTCTGCACTTTTTTGTGCAGATATTAGCTGAGCTTTCACCGTTGATCACGTTGGAGACTCGTGCAGCTTTTGGATCTTTGAGACTGGGGTGAGCACCTGACGGTCGGAGCTTGTCTACATCTCATCTGTTGTACTGTTGCTCCTTGTACTTTCGGAGGCAATTTATGTTGTATTTTGTTACTAGTAGCACGTGTATCCTATTAGAAGCTTTTGTACTATTGATACCAAGTCTTTGGGTTGGTGTAGTTTCCTTTATGTATTTATATTCGAGTTTTGCTTTCGCTTAATTCTGCTTGCTGGTGCGTTTTGGTTAGATAGTAGCCCATTACTAACCGTTCTGGGCTACGGGAATTGGTTCGCCTACTGGGGGATTGTAGGTGCCATCATGACTTGAGATATCGGGTCGTGACACCAACCCTCTGATCTGAGTTTGAGGAATGGATAGGACGGACCTGTGGTTTGAACCACGGTCTGTAGAACTAACTTATGGTTCCAGACCAGAGGTTGAATCAACCAAAGGGAATCACGATTCTATTCCACAACCCGTGGTTCAAACCACGGTCCATGGTTTGGACCCGTCCTTCCTGAAACATGAAATTTTTTCTGAGATTTTAACTTAGATAGTTGGTTTGATTTCTCGAGTGTTACACTAACCACACTAGTATCATATTTAAAATTTTCCACTAGTATAGCCAAATTTTACCAGTGAGCAGGACATTTAACATAAGGGAAGGAACAGTGAGAAGGTTAGGGATGTCCTTAATAATAGAGAAATTAACTCTACCCGGATTGGATTGCTTCCCTCCGTACTTACTTGCACATCTATTCTTCCATAGATTCCAACCAAAAAATATTGGAGTATCATGAATAATAAGCTTGTGAACTTCATTGTTATGCTTGGAGATTCACAACCTCATTAGAATATTTCTTAGCAGAGTAGGAAAAAAATAAATGCCCAAGAATCTGAAAAAACCTTTCCAGATATGTTTAGAGAAATGCCCATCTACAAAAATATGCTCAATAGTGTTGAGTCCAGGTCGGTAGCAACATGAACAATCTGCCGGCTCATAGCCAAAGGAGGTGATTTTCTCATTTGTTGGCAGCTTGCCTCTAAGAGCTCTCTGGAGAAGAAAGGAAACTTTAAATGTGATATACTTATGCCAAGTGAAAGTATTAGTCAAAGTCGTTCCCTTCCTTTGTCTCACAATTTCCCAAGCCGTAGAACAAGTAAACATCCCATTAGCATTAGGCTCCACACCGATTGATCCCGAACCCCTTCTTGTGGTTGTAACTAAATGCTGAGAATCTTGTGGGTCAATTGTGGAGGTGCAATCTGCCTCACCAATTGTTCATTCCAGTGACCGTCTATGAAGAACTCCAAAACATTGATGTTGTTGGGTCTAGAATTGTCTCTTCCATATCTAGTAATAGGACCCACTTCTTAACCAATCGTCCCACCAGAAACAACATGAACCTGAGTGAATGATCAACTGGATATGAGTCTCAGCAATAATTTTGTTCTTTGATATGTGTTTCCACATAAGGGACTACTCCATATCCCATTTCTTAGCTACTTGATTGGCTCTTTGACAATACTTAGCTTTACGAAATTACCCCCATAGAGCATTCTTGGTTGTAAAACTCCACCACTGCTTATATTGGAGAGAAAGACAAGTATCATGTAAGGATCTTACTCCTATGCCCCTTTCATTATAAGGAAAGCTTAGATTTTCCCACGAAGCCCAGTGATACTTTCTTTTCTCTTTATCCCAACCCCAAAATAAGTTGGCAGTAAGATATTTGATTTGCTTGAGAGTAGTCTTGGTCGGTGATATAGCTGAGAGAATATGAATTATGAGGGATTGAAGCACAAATTTAACAAGAGTAGCTCTTCCCCTAAAGCTAAGCATCTTAGTTTGCCAACCTCTGATTCTAGCCGCCACTTTGGAGACCATATATAAAAATTATTTCACTCTTTGGCCTCTAATGTACAGTGGACAACCTAAATAAGTGATAGGGATATCTTTTTGAGATAAGCAAATGGTAAGTTTAATGGTATCAACAATGTCTTGAGGAGTCTTTGATGTAATCATGAAGTGACTTTTGTCCATGTTGATAAGCTGGCCAGAGACTTTCTCATAAGTAGACAAAATGCCCATAATAAGCTTCAAGGAACTTTCCTTAACTGAGGAGAATATAATCACATCATCCACAAAGCTCAAATGATTGATTTGAGGCCCGTTCTTCTCCAGGTATAAGCCTTTGATATTGTTTTGAACCAGAAAATTGGATCCCTTCAGGACCTGATTTCTGAGCCAAAACTGAACCCATAAAAGTACCATTTTGAGCATTATTTTTGCCAGTAACTATACCCAAATCAGCACCTAAATAATGAACAAAATCAGACCCCAAACACTGAGAAGAAATCAACTCATGAGACTATTTTAAACCAGACAAATCTGAACCCACTAGAGCTTGAGTATAATCAATATGCTTAGAATCTTTTTTGTTTTGAAACACCAAAGATTGCTAAAAAGAGCTAGCATTTTCATTAGTGGTAGTAGGGGCTCTAAAGTCAATACTAGGGTCATCCAGTGGGTGCTCATGCAAAACATGAGCCAAATCCCTTCCCTTGGTTACCCCATCCAGCAAGTTAGTGAGTTTCTCCTCAATACCTCCATCCATACCTCCATCAACTTCAGAATTAGACAACACAGCATAATAATTAATTGGGGGGGGGTGTCACAGGAGATTGGGAGCATTGAGTCAATACCTGGTACTTTAGCTCCTTTAATAGAATTATATTCTTATGTGTTCCCAGCATCATCCATAGCATGTCCAGTAGTATTGTCATGGGGTGGGGGGTTGATCCCTTGTAGGATCAACAATATAATCATGAGAAGAATTTTCAAAATCAGAAATTATACCTGTATTATGGGTTTGTTCCTTTCCTGGAGAGACAGCTCTGTACACCTGTTTTAGATGTTTTCCTTTGAAATTTTTCTTTTTTGCACTAGCCATTTTTCTATTTCTTGATTCTCATTAGAACCAGTAGCTTCCTTATTATCTATAGCCCCTGTAGAAGTGCCTTCAGCATGTGGTATCCCTTTGTGGTGAGTAATCTCTTGACCAATGATTTCCTTTTTCTTTCCAATTAATTGTTGCTTGTTTTTATCTTCAACTTCTTTTTCCTTTCTTTTTTTGTAATCTTCATCCCTTTTCTTCACCTGACACATATGGATGAGATATCCATGGTGTTTACAGTAAGCACAATAATTTGGGATCCCTTCAAATTCTATGGGTTGCCACCTTCCACAAGTGATATCTTCTTCATCAAATCCTATCCACACATGAAGAGGTCTTGCTTTGGTGAGGTTGATTTGGAGTCTAACTTTGGCAACACTTACCCTTGTTTTTTTAATAGAAGCGGTGTCCAAGTATAGAGCCTTACCAATAGGAGATAACAAAGCAGTAATAAATTCAATATTATAGTATTGCCAAGGTAGTTCTGGAAAAGTTACCCAATTAGGAACTACTGGTGTCTCTTTCTCAAGTCAAAAAGTTGGAGTCCAAACCTGCACTCTCATTAGTTGACCCTCAATGAACAATTTTTGTTGGGTCCAAACCACAAGATGGTCATCTTCATTGTCCAAATAAATGTAAATATGACTAGAGTTGAAGTGGGCAATTTTAACACCCCCTGTAAGTTGAATCTGGAGAATAAAAATTTCTCTAATAACCTCCATTTTTGGCATTGTATTAGTGAATTTTCCAATGAGCGTGTATTTGCACCTAGCAACCAGCTCAACCATGAAATCTTCTTCTTAAAAATAACAGCAGGGAAAACTTGACTTGTAGTGAATTTTGGTGTAGACAGCTCAATCGGCACTTTATTCTTAGCTTGATTAGATCTAAGTCTCGTGGCATAAGAGTAAGCAACAGTGGGTGGAGAAGGTTCGGGGATGGCTTTGTTTTGGAGGAGTTATTAGACTTTGGGTTATTATTCTTGGTGGTGTTGTCAATAGGGTTTGGATTAAGATTCTTGCTATTGTCATTTGGATTTTGGGGGTTGTTTTCTGGGGGAGAAGGTGGGTGTATCTTTTAACGTTATTGGAGACTTGGAGATTAGTTTGGTAAGTAGAAGGTTGAGGGGGTTGGCTTGATTGATCCTTACCTTCTTTAGAATTCTCATGAGATAACTAGCAACCTTAGAATCATTTTGGTAGGGTTGCTTATTGTTGGTGTTATTCATAGCACCATTAGTAGCCTTAGCATGCTGTAAAGTATTGGTTAGTTCCACAGGTTGATGCTCTATTACGTTGGATTGCAATTGAGCATCTAAAGCATCATGAATAAAATTAGGATTAGATGTAGAAGAGTTAGGAATCATACCTAGAATTTGTTGTGAAGACGTATGCTTCATAGCTGCATTATCCTTAGTATTTTCCTTAACTTTGGGATTGATCAGACTGCTTCCAGAAATGCATTTTTCCAACTCTCTGTTAGCCTTGACTATATTCTAGTTGGAGTTCAGATTGCTCAAAAATTCAAGTTGTTGGTTGATATCATTCCTTGGATGTTGTGGAGAAGTTTGGTGTTGAGAATTTCCACTTTTAGTCACCGGAATAGTGTTCCCGGACAAATCACCCAAATGCTCTTCACTTGAATGCAAATTCGAGTTATTAGAAACTTTCTTGATGGGGCATTTTCCATAGTAGCATTCTCCATAGAATTACCCATCAATTGGCCAGGCCAATTTTTAATTTTGTCAAAATTTATACCGCCGTCGGCCGCCGGTAGAGGCAGAACCCTAAAACTAAAATTCGAAGCCATTAATTGATCTTTTGATGGGGATTTTTTAGGGGTTGGGTTGGTGGTAGAATTGCACACAAACCCCTCATGACCAATTGAATTTTCACCATCTCCGGCGGTGGCACCGCTGTCGCTTGAAATAGCCAGAGGTGGCATAACATTCAAACTCAAATTCGTAGAATTAGGTGTTGATTAAAGAGCTGATTTTGCATGGTTGTGTTCGTCTCCTCTTGGTGCCATGTTGGTAATGCATTTGGTCAGTGGGTGTAGCCGATGCTCTGGCAATTGTACAACACAGTAGCTCACTGATGTTGCCTTCGTTAGAATTAGACACAATTTTGTGGGGGTGCAGCTCAGTTCCTCGTGAACAAAACCTAGTAGAAGACCCACCACTAAAATCTCCAGAAAGTGGTTGAACCGATGGACGGCATTCTGGTGATTTTTCTTCATCGCTGACAGATTTGACTGGCAATTTGCCATCAATTGACAAGGAAAAATCATCTGATATTTTGTGAGATTATAGTTCAGCACTAGAACATTGATCTCAAATAGGATAAACATCTTGAACCTTAGCCAATCTAGCTAGGGAAATGATTTCTTATGCCCAAGCTATTTGCTCCAGCAATGGATAAACAATGATTGTTGTTATTTTTCCGTCATTACTTAAGCTGGGGGTGGGATTTTTTGATAAGGTTTTTCTCATTGAGTTTTTATCGATTAGATCTATGACGTGGTCTTTCAAACAAAATTATTTCAGCTGTGGAGCTCACTATGCTCCTATTAGAGAGCTTTTTCCTAGTGAGATGTTGTAGAGAGAGAAAACATTTAGGGTAATGATTTGTGAAGTGGTTTTGGATTTTGGGTTTTTTTTAATTTTATTTTAAGGACCCTTGGGTGGGTCAGGGGCTGAGCAATACCTTTAGGCCTTAACATAAATAAAACAAAGCTGAAAATACAAGGAGGGAGATATAAACCTTACCTCCAATCCTATGGTGGTTCATAAGTCATCCAGCCTACTAAGGCCGGCCAACTCATCCCCGATACTAGAATGGAAACCTAAAAATTATGCACCTACAAGAGGACTCCTCTCAATACAAAGCATCTAGAAAAATAATAAATACGAGAGACTCTCCCCTTTACATAATAAAAGGAAAAGCCAAGAAAAAATGGAATTCATCATAAAAGCTATAACCAAACAGGAACAGCCTAGATGAAGAACGTCAAGTATCACCAAAAGAAGTGTAGTGAAACTACACAAGCTGCAGTTAGGTGCTAATTCGTATATGCAATACTAAAGTCAAGATCATGGAGGCTTTTTGATCCTCTTAGTCTTCCTCCAACTGAGACTAGCCAGGCCAATCCTATCTAGCTGATAAAAACCTCGAACACCATATGACAACTTCTAGAAAGTAGTATAGTGACCCGGAGTAGCAAGGTTGTGACTGTGTTTAGCAAGAGCATCCACAGTAGAATTACCTTCTCTATAGATATGGGTGCAAGTGAAGTGCTGAATCAATCTGGATATATCTACAAGTCAGTAGGTGAGATGATGGAGAGTCCAAGGTGGTATAATCTGATGATTGATCCACTTTGTAAGTAACTCAGAATCAACTTCAAGGATAACATATTGGAAGCCCTGTTGTATACACCATCTGAGTCCATAGATAGACACCTCTAGTTCTTCTTGGTTATTGGTTCCATGGCCTAAAGGTATAGCATAAGTAAAGATGAGTTTGCCTAAGTTATCTCTCAGAATACCGCCACCACTAATGATACCAGGATTACCAAGGCACTACAATCATTGTTGAGCTTAACTGTGCCTAGATTCGATTTAGTCCATGAGACTTGAATGATACTAATATCCTGGACACATTTTTCAACCCATGAAATTGTGTGTATCCAATTATAAGGCCACTGGATACGAGGAAAAATGGTTCTGAGGAGATTGGAAATGTCTTTAAAAATCACAAACTTGACCCTGCCTATGTTGGAACTCCCCCCCCTATTTACTAGCATATCTATTTTTCCATAAGTTACAACAAATGAAAATAGGTGTGGAGTGTAGGATAAACTTGTGAGATTCATTATTGTACTTGCTCAACCACCAACCCATAGTAGTAGTCTTGAGAGGAGCATTCTCATGAGTAATTCCCAAAATGTCTGAGAAGTAACACCAAAAATTGCGAGCAAAGTGACCACTAATGAAGATGTGATCAATAGTATCCGGACCAGGAGAGTGGCAGTAGTAACAATCAGAAGGGTTATGGCCAAATTTTGTGATTTTTTTATTCGTGGGCAACTTCCCTCTAAAGACTCTCTAAAGTAAGAACGAACACTTGAACGGAATATTTTTGTGCCTTATGTAATGATCTGACAAGGTCTTGGCTTTATGATGTCTCACAAGGTGCCAAGAAGAAGAACAAGTGAAGTTCCCATCTAGATTAAGCTTCCAAATACATTGATCATCTGTGTTGGCATCGAACTATATACTAGTGGAGAGATAAGAGGGATGAGATGAGGAGGATCAACTTGATTCACCATTTCTATATTCCATTGCCCGTCAATAAGAAAGTCGTCAACCTTACTATTGTTGGATCTTCCTACTTCCTATATGAAGTTGGCTAAAGGACCAACTCCAAGACAATCATCCCACCAAAAACAACACGTACCAGAGTGTAATCTCCACTGAATGTGAACCTCTGCAACCTGCTTGTTGCACATCATATGTTTCCAGACTAGAGAATGTCCAGTATCCCACTTTTTGATAATTGGATTGGCCCTTTGACAGTACTTGGCTCGAAGAAAATCACCCTAGAGAGTAGATTTAGATCTAAAGGTCCACCACTATTTGAATTGGAGAGATATGCACACATCCGCAATTTTTCATACTCCAATACCACCCTCGTCGTAAGGATAACTTAGATTTTTCTATGAATACCAATGTTATTTTCTTTTCGAATCTTTCCACCCCTAAAAGAAATCAGTTGTAGCATATTGAATTTGTTTAAGAGTGTTCTTTCGAGGAGTGATAGTGGAAAATAAGTGAATAGGTAGTGACTGGGGAACATATTGCATAAGTGTAGCTCTACCACCGTAATTGAGAATTTTTGTGTGCGAACCTCTGATTCTTCCAACCACCTTTGAAACCATGTAAGAAAAGTACATTACCTTTTGTCTGTCGATGTAAAGAGGACATCCCAGGTATGTGATAGGACTTTGCATCTGATTAAAACTCGTAACCCGCTTGACTGTATCTATATTCACATGTAGAGCTTCAGAATGCATCATGAAATGACTTTTACTCTTATTAATAAGCTACCCCAAGGTGTGCTCATTTAAAGATAGTGTCTTCGTGATTAGCTACAAAGTTTCCTTTTTACTGGAGGAAAATATAATTACATCATCCACAAATATCAAGTGATTAATCTGAGGACCATTTTCTTCCATGTAAAAGCCATGATAAATATGATCATTATGAAGGTTGTTTAACATTCTAGAAAGACCCTCGGCACCTAAAATAAATAGGGCAGGGGCTATAAGATTTCCTTGCTTGAGACCTCTGGTAGAGTGGAAGAAACTATGACGAGATCCATTTATGATGATAGAATACCAATTATTCGCCATCGTTCTCCAAATCATATCAATAATGGTCTCATTAAAACCCATTCTTCTGATAACTAAGCAAGTGGAGGACCATAAAACCGGATCATAATCTTTTGCCATATCGAGCTTGATGACTACATTTTCTCCTTCAAGGAAGGTTTTTAATACTATGGATAATCTCCTAGGAAAGCATCGTGTTCTTAGTAATACTCCTCCCCCTGAAAAACCCCGATTGATTAGGAGAAATGTGATTCGAAAGAATTGGAGAAAGTCTGAGACAAATAAGCTTGGAAATGATCTTATTGGTGAAGTTGTTGACGCTAATGGGTCTGAATTCTGAGAGAGTATTAGGATGGTCTACTTTTGGGAGTAAAACCAAATAAGCATGGGAGAAGAACTTGGGCATAGTATGATAGCAAAAGAAGGAATGAACCACAGCTAGAAGATCCTCGGCTATTATTTCCCAGCAATCTTAAAAGAACTTGCTATTTATACAATCTGGTCCAGCAGGCGAGTTTGGATTCATTGAGAAAACTACATGTTTTAATTCTTCCAGGATTGGAATAGCATAAAGATTCTCATTATGATCATCCGTCACCATTCTAGGAAGATAATTTAAAATATGCTCTGGAATGAAAGACTCATCCCCTGTGAAAATTTTCTGAAAGTGATCACAAGCAGCTTTAGCAATAACATCATCCTCTTGTATCCAATCACCTTCTTCATTCATGATTTTGTGAATAAAAACCCTTCTTCTTCTATCTCTGATTAAGGCATGTAAATACTTAGTGTTAGCATATCCATCCTTAAACCATTGTAATTGTGTCTTTTGCTTGAGGATAGCTTCTTCAACTTTTAGAAATTTATGTACTCTGTGTTCAAGCAATGAAGTCTGGTTCTATTTTCATCAGTATCGGAGGCAATCAGATCTCTTCAGCATGACTAACCAGCTCCTCATACTCTTTAACTTTAGCAAAAATATCACCAAACTCTATTCTTGACCACTTACCAAGCGTGGAGGACAGTCTTTTCATTTTCTAATGGAAAGACCAAATGGGACTACCTTCTATCTGCCTATCCTAGCAAGTTCAAACAGTGTCATGGAAGGTAGGATTGTCGACCCAACAATTAAAGAATTTGAAGTACTGGATGGCATTATCATTTCTAGCATTCATCTCCAGTAACAAAGGACAGTGATCAGAACCCGTAAAAGAAAGATGAGAAATTAAAGTGTGAAGCATAACAGCTAACCAACTGTAACACCCCAGAATTCAGACCAGCATTTTTAAAACCCAGAACTCAAGAAGAACTCAGAGAAATTTCATCTCCAGGCAAGCCCCATGGGCTGACCCAAGGGTGTCATAGACACGATGGCCTATCGTAATCCCCATGGGAAGAGCCTAGAGGCTTTGTGAGTCTGTCCTAGCCTGATGGGGGTCCCCATGGGCATCGGTAGTCTGATAAGCCATGGGACAGCCCGTGGGAAACCACCAACGGCCTTCCACAGGCCTCTTCAGCTCCAATGGGCTATAACCACGGCCATCGTGGATGCGACGGGCCATGGGATCCATCATGGGAACCATCCAGGGGACCAGCCCCAGCCTTCCCTCCTCCGACACCCAGGCCGATGGGCCTTCACAAGTCCAATGCCCGTCAAGTAGCCCGTTCGACAAAAAATTTCTGCAGCCCCTGCTTTTAAGTTGGGGGCATTTTGGTCTTTACTCAATTCTTTTAACTTCGATCCTAAGTCATTTTAGAAGTAATTAAAGGGTTTTTAATCTTTTTCCCTCATTACTCCTAATCTAAATCAACACTTAGTAGTTTTAAGCAACAAAAGAAGTATTTCCTCTCAAGAATAAGCAAGAGAGTTTTCTCCAAGCTCAGCCCCAAATCCAAAGGTTCAATCATAAAATCTTCTTCCAGGTATGTGGGATTTCACTAGTGGGTTCCTTTCACCCATTAGGTCCCTAGAACGCAGTCAGTATCTTCAGTTTCTCCATGTTATATGCAAACCTAGGGTTCCTAAATCTTAGGGATTCATTGTAATTTATCTGCTATAGTTTTCATGGTATTAATTACATGTTTCTTGGAAAATTTGTATAGTCTCATGTGTAGGATTCAGAAACCCTAGCTTGTGCCAATTTTAGTATTTCATAAATTATGCTGGCTAGGTAGCTTAGACAGACAATCCTTCTTCAGAATTCGAATGCCATATCTTTTGGTATTTGTATGTTGCATTCTCAGAAACTTATCAGTATTTGTGTTATCCAGTATTTCAGCTTGCATTCTATTGTTTACATTCAGTTGGGAGTAGACTTAGTACCGAGCGAACAATGGGATAAAGGCTTAGCTATCAGATTAGTCTGAGGTATTTAGTAGCAGTCCCCAAGTCCCAGAACTACGGCGCCACCATAGGTTAGAAAGGGGTCAGCTGTCAGATTAGGTTAGTCACCTTTGTCCATTGTGGACATTTGTTTAGTGGATCCACATCAGAATTGTTTGTAGCCTTGGTAAGGTATGAACAATATCCCATCCAGGGTTATAGGTTGTCCCCATAGTTAGCTCAGCTTGGAGTATATCGGTTAATAGTATCTCCCACAGTCAGATTCATATTGCATTGACCATGTACTCAGTATCTCTCTCAGTATTCAGTTCAGTATATTATATGCATGTTAGTACTTAGTCATTGCATCCAGCTTAGCTTTCAGTTTATGCTTCGGTATATATATATATTTCCTTATTCATTTATTATGTTGTTCAGCTTAGAACATAACCCACATGCTCAGTATATTCAAAATACTGACGCATACTTTTGTGCTACATCATTTCATGATATAGGTTCAGGCGCTCAACATCCAGATAGTTCTTAGTTCGACTTCCAGCCCTTACTCAACAGCTTTATTGGTTAGTCCTCATAGTTCGAGGATGGTAGACATGCTTACCTTTCAGTCCTTACTTTTCAGTTTCAGATTATTAGAGTTAGTTGGGGGCATGTCCTAATAACTCATATCAGTTAGAGTCTTTTAGACATAGACTAGATTCAGTTTGAGTTGTTAGTGTTGTTTTCAGTCATCACTATACTCTTATTATATTTTAAATTTAGACATGTTTTGGTCTCTTTCCCACTTCAGATAATAATACCGTTCAACTTCTGCACAGTATATACATTTAACTTGAAATTATATAGATATGCCATGCCATGGGTTAACTTGGGGTCAGTTGTGACATCGAGCACCCTGTTGTATCTAGGGGTTAGCCTCAAGGCATGACAAACTTGGTATCAAAGCATCAGGTTCAAGTTTCCTAGGGTGTATGAAATTTGCATCAAGTAGAGCCTTTTTAATAGGTGTAAAGCGCACAACACTTATGGGGGAGGGGCTATGAGATGTCATTAGGAACATCTCCCCTTCTTTCTTTTCTAGCTCGTGCTATAGAGTGTAGACTTTATTTAATCTCCTTCTAACTCGTGCTCTCCGTATTTCAAAAAATGCCTTCTAGAAGAGCTAACGCCAGGAATCAGCCAGCACCAGCAGCCAACAGACCCATTGAATGAGCAAATCACGCATGCTAAATTCAGGGCTGCTATCCAAGTGCTTGATCAGGACATGACCCCCCAGGTCAATCAACAGGCTGCGGCCCCAACTCCATCTCAGACTAACACTGCTAGAGCAAGGATCTGGGATTTCACTCGGATGAACCCTCTAGAATTTCATGGGTCTAAATCAGAAGAGGATCCACAAGAGTTTCTTGATGACATCCAGAAGGTAACATACATTATGGGTTTCACTCCAGTCGAGAGTGCAGATTTAGCCGCCTACCAATTGAAGGTAGTGACTTATACTTGTTATTAGAAGTGGAAGGAGTCTCGTTATGTGAATACAGGTCCAGTGGATTAGAACAAGTTTAAGACTATATTTTTGGATAGGTTCTTCCCACTTGAACTTAGGGAAGCCAAAGTTTAGGAATTTATTAACTTGAAGCAGAATGACATGATTGTAAAGGACTATGTTCTCAAGTTCACACAGCTATCCAAGTATGCTCCAGCGATAGTAGCTGACTCCAAGGCCCATATGAGCAAGTTTGTATCTGGTGTGTCAGATGATGTGGTCAAAGAGTGCAAGACTACTATGCTGATCAAGGAGATAGATTTCTCCAGATTGGTTACTTATGCTCAACAGATTGAGAAAGAGAAAATCAAAGAGAGGGGAGAAGATAGTAAAAGAGCCAAGACAGGTGATTTCCACTACTCTCAGCAGAAGTCAGAGGGTGGTAATCGCTCTCAATTTCATCAGAAGTCTTCCACTCTAGCTCCATCTTCTGCCAGTGCCCCAGTACCTAAATTCAAGAAGGATTAATAGGATAGAGTTTCTGGCTCTAATTCCCAAGGTACAGTTACTAGCGGGTTCACCCATTCAATATGTAAAAAGTATGGTAGGAACCACCAAGGTGAGTGTATAGCAGGTAGTGGGAATTTCTTTGGGTGTGGTAGGCCAGGCCATATAATGAGAGATTGTCCAGCAACTTCTCAAAAGATAAAGAATGTTTGCCCACAAAATCAGGCTAGCTCTGCAACAATTCCAGAAGGGTTCCCCACTTAGTAGGGTGCCTCGTCTAGTACCAGTGGTGGTCAGTGCCAAAACAGGTTGGATGCTCTTCAGACTTGACTGGACCAGAAGGATTCTCCCGATGTGGTCACGGGTATGTTACAAGTCTTCCACTTAGATGTTTATTCATTTTTAGACTTAGGGGATACACTCTTTTTTGTAACTCTTTAAATAGCAGTAAATTTCTGTGTCAGTCTAGAAACCCTCCCAGAACCTTTCTCAGTCTCTACTCAATTTGGTGATCCAATTATAGCTAGATGGGTATACATGAATTTCCCTATCACACTTTCTCATAAAGTCACCCCAGCTGATCGTGTAGAGTTAGAAATGACTGACTTCAATATTTTTCTAGGCATGGATTGGTTGCATTCCTATTATGCCTCAGTAGATTGCAGAACTAAGATCATTTGGTTTCAGTTTCCAAATGAGCCAGTCTTAGAATGGTAGGGCAGTACCTCAGTGCCTGTAAGTCAATTCATCTCTCAACTTAAGGCCAGAAAAATAATTTTCAAAAGGTATATTTATCATCTTGTTCAAATTAAGGATTCAAACTCTGAGACCCCAACTCTTGAATCAGTTCCAGTGGTGAATGAGTTTCTAGAAGTGTTCCCAGAGTTTCTCTTAAACAAGAAATCGACTTCAGAATAGATCTCTTTCCAGATACGCAACCTATTTCGATTCCTCCTTACAGAATGGCTCCAGATGAACTTAATGAATTTAAGGAACAGTTGAAAGTCCTTCTAGAAAAAGGTTTAATCAGACCTAGCATCTCTCCATGGGGTGCTCCAATGCTCTTCCTGCGTAAGAAATATGGTTCTCTCAAGATGTGCATTGACTATCGTCAATTAAACAAAGTCACAATCAAGAATAAATATCCCATCCCCATGATTAATGACTTGTTCGACCAGCTTCAGGGTGCTAGTTATTTTTCTAAGATAGACCTCAAATCTGGCTATCATCATATCAGAGTCAGAGATAGTAACATCCCAAAGACAGCCTTCAGGACTCGATATGGTCACTATGAATTTTTAGTTATGTCTTTTGGACTAACCTGTTTCTTCTGCGCCGGCTACTTGCTAGTGCCTTGTGTAGTTAGATTTTTATATTATTTTGTTATAGTATAGTTTTGTGTTTATCTATTATTTTATTTATTGGTTTTAGATCCTGGATTGATTTGAGCCGAGGGTCTATCGGAACCAACCTCTTTACTTTATTCTGGGTAAAGGTATGTTCTGCGTACATTTTACCCTCCCCAGGCCTCACTTTCTGGGAATATACTGGGTATGTTGTTGTTTTTGTCTTTTGGACTAACCAATGCTCCTAAAACTTTCATGGACTTGATGAACAAGGTGTTCAAACAGTATTTGGACTTGTTCGTCATCGTCTTTATTGATGATACTCATTTATTCTTGAAATGAGAAAGAGCATGCGACCCATCTGAGAGTTTTTCTGCACACTCTCAAAGACCGCCAGCTATTTCCTAAGTTCAGCAATGTGAATTCTAGTTACAGTCTGTCACTTTCCTTGGTAATGTAGTGTCCAGCGAAGGGATCTGAGTGGATTCTCATAAAATTGAGGCAGTAAAGCACTGGCCCAGACCCACCTCTCTGATTGATATCAAAAGTTTCTTGGGTTTGGCCAGTTACTACAGGAGGTTTGTAGAAGGATTTTAATCCATAGCTGCCCCATTGACCAAGTTGACTCAGAAAAATGTTAAGTTTCAGTGTTCAGATGAGTGTGAGAAAAGCTTCTTAGAACTGAAGACCAGGTTGACCATAGCTCCCGTTTTGACTCTACCAGAGAGTTTAGATGGCTATGTGGTTTATTGTGATGCATCTAGGGTCGACCTAAGTTGCATCTTGATACAGCAGGGTAAGGTCATAGCTTATGCTTCCAGACAGCTTAAGGTCCATGAGAAGAAATACCCGACTCATAACCTCGGGCTTGTAGCTATTGTGTTTGCCCTAAAGATTTGGAGACACTACTTGTATGGTGTGCATGTTGATGTGTTCACAGATCATAATATCCTCAAGTATCTGTTCACCCAGAAAGAGTTGAACCTTCATCAGAGGAGATGGCTTGAGTTCCTCAAAGACTATGATATGAATGTGCTCTACCATCCGGGTAAGGCCAATGTTGTGGCTGATTCCCTTAGCAGATTGTCTATGGGTAGTGTGTCACATGTTGAGGAAGAGAGGAAATAATTAGCCAGGGATGTTCATAGGCTTTCTCTCTAAAGAGTTTGCCTCATGAACACGATAGATGGTGGTGTGATAGTCCAGAATGGGTCAGAATCTTCATTGGTAGCACAGGTTAGGGAGAAATAATACAGAGATCACATATTACTTCAGTCGAAAGGTGCAGTACATTAGCAGAGAGTAGAGGTCTTCTCCTAAGGGGTAAATGGCGTGCTTCGCTACCAGGGCCATTTATGTATTCTTAATGTGGGTGAGTTGAGGCAGCAGATCCTTATAGAAGCCCATAATTCCAGATATTTCATTCATTTGGGCAGAACTAAGACGTATCGATATTTACAAGAAGTCTATTGGTGGAACGATATGAAGTGGGACATCTCAGATTTTGTGGATCAGTTTCCCAATTGTTAGCAGGTTAAAGTAGAACATCAGAAACTAGGAGGTATGACTTAGGAGATTAGCATTCCTACTTTGATGTGGGAAGTGATGAACACGGATTTCATTATAGGTTTACCTTGTACTCGCAGACAGCATGACTCTATTTGGGTGATAGTTGACAGAGTCACTAAGTCAGCTCACTTCCTGGCTGTCAAGACTGCAGATTCAGCGGAGGACTATGCCAAACTCTACATCAGTGAGATAGTCAGGTTACATGGGGTTCCCTTGTCTATCATCTAAGATAGGGGTCCTCAGTTTACATCTCATTTCTGGAGATCATTTCTGAAAGGTCTTGGTACCCAGATGATTCTCAGTACGACATTTCATCCATAGATGGATGGTCAAGCAGAGCGTACCATTCAGACCTTAGAGGACATGTTGAGAGCTTGCGTGATCGATTTCAAAGGTAGTTAAGATAATCACCTACCCCTCATAGAGTTTGCCTATAATAACAGTTTCAACTCTAATATTCAGATGGCCCCACACGAGGCACTTTATGGGCGTAGATATAGATCACTGATTGGTTGGTTCGAAGTAGGTAAAGCAGCCTTGGTAGGACGAGATTCAGTTCATGAGGTTATGGAGAAAGTTCAGCTCATCAAAGAAAGGCTTAAGATAGCACAGAGTCGTTAGAAGTCCTATGCAGATGTGAGGAGAAGAGACTTAGAGTTTGAAAATACATGATTGGGTTTTCTTGAAAGTGTCACCCATGAAGGGTGTGATGAGAGTTGTCAAGATAGGGAAGCTCAGTCCCAGGTATGTAGGTCCTTATAAAATCTTGAAAAAGATTGTTAATGTGGCTTATGAGTTAGAGTTGCCAGCAAAATTAGTAGCGGTTCACCCAGTTTTTCATATTTCAATATTGAAGAAGTGTGTTGGTGATCCGAAATTAATTGTGCCCTTAGAAAATTTGGCTATGAAGGATAGTCTCACCTATGAGGAGGTTCCAATTGAAATTCTTGACTGTCAGGTTCGTAGGCTGAGAAATAAGGAAGTCGCTTCGGTGAAAGTTTTGTGGAGAAACCAGTCAGTTGAGGGAGCTACTTAGGAAACAGCAGCAGCCATGATGGCCAAGTATCCTCACCTCTTTCCTTTTGACTCAGTTTTAGCTCAAGGAAATAGTTCCTCTCCAGTCCCTCAGTTTCCTCATATGCATTTCAGTCTCAGTACCTTGCCTTTCCAGTATCTTTAGCATGCCTTCATGTCCTTAGAACTAGACTCAGTTAGATATCAGTTCTAGTATTCAGTTGGTAGGGATTGCAGCTCTTTCCCTCCAAACTCAGCTCAGTTATTCTTTATTTGAGGATGAATGATCCCAAGGGGGGAAATTGTAACACCCCAGAATTCAGACCAACATTTTTAAAACCTAGAGCTCAAGAAGAACTCAGAGAAATTTCATTTATAGGCAAGCACCACGTGCTGACCCACGAGCATCATAGACATGATAGCCCATCATGATCCCCGTGGGAAGATCCCAGAGGCTCTATGAGTGTTCTAGCCTGACAGGGGTCCCCACAGGCATCTGCCATCCCATGGCCCGTAGGGAAGCCCATGGAAAACCACCAGCGGCCCTCCCCAGGCCTCCTCAACTTCGATGGGCTATCACCACGGCCATCGTGGATGTTATGAGCCATGGGATCCATCGTGGGAACCGATAAGGGACCAACCCTAGCATGCCCTCCTCTGATGACTAGGACAATGGGCTATCGCAAGTTCGATGCCCGTCAGGTAGCCCATCCGACAGAAAATTTTTGCAGCCCTTGCTTTTAGGTTGGGGGCATTCCGGTCTTTACCCAATTCTTTTAACTCTGATCCTAAGTCATTTTGGGAGTAATTAAAGGGTTTTTACTCTTTTTCCCTAATTACTCCTAATCTAAATCGACACTTAGCAGTTTCAAGCAAGAAAAGAAGTGTTTCCTCTAAAGAATTAGCAAGAGGGTTTTCTCCAAGCTCAGTCCCAAATCCAAAGGTTCAACTGTAGAATCTTCTTCCAGGTATGTGGTATTTCACTAGTGTGTTCCTTTCACCCCTAGAACTCAGTCAGTTTCTCCATGTTATATTCAGACCTAGGGTTCCTAAATCTTAGGGATTCATTATAATTTAGTTGTTATAGTTTTCATGGTATTAATTACATGTTTCTTGGAGAATTTGTAAAGTTTCATGTATAGGACTCAGAAACCCTAGCTTGTGTCAGTTTTATTATTTCATAAATTATGCTTGCTAGGCAGCTTAGATAAATAATCCTTCTTCAGAATTTGAATGTCATATCTTTCAGTATTTGTATGTCGCATTCTTGGAAAATTATCAGTATTTTAGCTATCCAGCATTTCAGCTTGCATTCTATTGTTTACATTCGGTTGGGAGTAGACTTATTACCGAGCAGATGAGGGGATGAAGGCTTAGCTATCAAATTAGGCTAAGGCCTTTAGTAGCAGTCCCCAAGTCCAGAACTATGGCACCACCGTAGGTCAGAAAGATATCAACTATCAGATTAGGCTGGTCACCTTCATCCTTTGTGGACATCAGTTTAGTAGATCTGCGTCAGACTTGTTTGTACCCTTGGAAAGGTATGAACACCCTCCCATCCAGGGTTACAGGTTGGCCCCATAGTTAGCTCAGCTTTGGGTATGTCGGTTAATAGTATCTCTCACAGTTATATTCATATTGCATTGACCATGTACTCAATATCTCTCTCAGTATTCAGTTTAGTATATTATATGTATCTTAGTACTTGGTCATTGCATCCAGCTTAGCTTTAAGTTTATGCTTCAGTGTATATATATATATTTCCATGTTCAGTTATTATGTTGTTCAGCTTAGACCATATCCTGCATGCTAGTACATTTTAACTACTGACGCATACTTTTACGCTACATCATTTCATGATGTATGTTTAGGCGCTCAACATCCAGACCGCGCTTAGTTCGACTTGAAGTCTATACTCAGCAGCTTCATTGGTGAGTCCTCATAGTTCGAGGATGGTAGACATGCTTAATTTTTAGTGTTTACTTTTCAGTTTCATATTATAAAAGTTAGCTGGGGGCATGTCCTAACAACTCCTATCAGTTAGAGGCTTTTAGACATAGACTAGATTCAGTTTTAGTTGTTAGTGTTGTTTTCAGTCATCACTATACTCTTATTATATTTTATATTCCGACATGTTTTGAGATCTTTCCCACTTCAGATATTAAAACTGTTGTCAACTTTTGCACAGTATATACTTTTATCTTGAAATTATATAGTTATGCCATGTCATGGGTTAGCTTGGGGTCACTTGCGACACCGAGCATCGTGTTGCGTCTAGGGGGTAGTCTTGGAGCGTGACACCAACTATCAGAAACCATAGCTCTATCCAATCTTTTCCAAACTCTAGAGTTGACATCTCTCAAGTTAGTCCAAGTAAAATTAGAACCATGATAACCCAATTTTGTAAGGCCACAAGCTTCAATAACATTAATAAACTCACAACTCCTCTTCATGTTGTAAGGAATTCCACCTAGCTTTTCATCAGTAGAGGTGATAACATTGAAATCACCAATCGTATACCAAGGCAAGGTAGAAGTAGAAAAATAGAGCATTCTTTCCCAAAGAGGTCTTCTGAGAGTATCCTTACACTTTGCATAAACAAAGATCATACGGAAAGTATCTGGATGTTCAATATGAGTAATCTCGCAAGTAATTTGTTGATCATCAGCTTCAATAATTCTACGGTCAATGTCATGAGTCAAAAAAATCCAAATTTTTCCATTTGGATTACAAGTAGCTTCATCCATCGCCAGTTGAATTCTAAAGTTGTGAAGTTGAGAGTTTTTGGAGAAAGGTTTCAAAATGGTAATGAGTGAGATACTATGGATTTTTTTGGAAGCTTTCAACCTATCAAGAGCACCTTGGGTATATTCCAAGTGAGTGTACTAATATTATCATTGATTAGATCTAAGGTTGTGGAGCCTTGTATTTGGTCTGTTGGGAGCAGGATTAGTAGCAATTTTGTGGTTGTGTTGGATTTCTCTTAAAGAAAGGCCATGTTCACCAGCTAATTGGTTTATCTCTTCATCCGTAATTGTGGTAATAATTCTAGATGGATGAAATGCTTTGATTAAATTTATAGATGTTCTTCTTCATCATCATGATTAACTTCATCTTGAAACTCTTTTTCAAATTCATCCTATGAATGTATCACTATGTATTCATCAAGCTCATTTTCAGGAGGCAATTCAGGAGCTACATTAAGAGAGCATATTCCAGTAGTATTGTTAGAAATATTTCCTTTATGAATAGAGGGGCCAGGTGCAGCATTAAGAGGGGTAATAGTCATGGGTCCCTCATCTTGAGCAAAATCTGGATTTCTGAGGGGACTGACCTGATCAAGTAGAATAAATTTTGCACAAGAGTTTGCAACCAACTGGCTATATTGATTCTTGTCACCAGTAGAATCAGCACTGGTAGTAGAATTTACTCCTTATAGTTCCATTTCCTCTCTTTGTTTCTTTCTTATCCTAGACTCCCTCATCTTTCTAGTCTTGGCATTAGCGGTCTGATTGGAGTCACTAGAGCTAGCTTTAAGTTTCATATTAGAATCCTCAGAACCAACCTTTTTATGTACCTCATGAGTCACACTTTGCATTTGATCAGAACACAAGGCTTTGGAGTTGTTACAGGATTGATCATGACTTGAATTATTTCTTGTTTGGTGCATCTGATCAGCAACCAAATTAGAACCCAAAATCTAGTCTGCAGCCACATTAGAACTCATCTCTTGAACTCTTTCTGAGCTCAAATTTGTAGTCGATTTGTCAGTAGCATAAGTGTTGTCAGTAATAAGGGAAGAATTATGACCTTGATGTAAAGCTGAATATTTTCCTTTCTCAAGAGCTAAATTAGCACCTAAAGCTGAACCCAACCTAGAATTTTCATGTCTCTCATGTTGCATCTGATCAGAATTCATGGAAGAACTCAAAAAATGCTGCTGATCAGCACCCAAGTCAGACCCAAATTCATGCACCTGATGAATACCAAAAATAGATCCTGAGCTACTTCCCTGAGCCTGAAGTTTGCTGATGTTTACAGGCTTAGAACCGTCACTTTGAATCAAATTTAGTTGATTAGAGCAAAGAGTTGGACTCAAAATTTGTAGCTGATTAGCATGTAAACCTGCAGCAACCTCATGAGTTTGAGCAGTACTAAGATTCAAACTAGAACCATGAACCTGTATTTTTCCTAAACCAGTAATTAACACTTGAGACAGAGCAAGACTAGGATTGTTTCCTTTCTCTAAGACATAACCAGTAGGCAAAGTTGAATCCAAACCAAAACTATGATCTGACCCTAAGTAGGATTCATCAACATGTTGAACTTGATTTGAACCCAAGTTCTGAATCACAATCGCAGCTAAGTTCTAAATTAAACCAGTACCAATACTTTGATTTTTTTTTGAACCCAATAAGACCTGAACTGAGCCAATAGTAGTATTACTCTGAGACTTTCAACTTCCAGTAACATGATGAATAGTTGTAGCAGGGGCTCTAAAGTCATTCCTATGATTAACCAGTGGGTTCTCATGCAAAACATCAGACAAATCCCTCCTCTTGGATACCCCTTCTTGCAAGTAAGTAGGCTTATCATATGCAAAACATGAGACACAACTCTTATCATATGTTGTGTATACACAATGATTTTTCTTTCTAAAATTTTTGTCTAGTTCAATGATTCCTTTGCCTCTTAGGTTTTTTTCCCCAAACATTCAACTTGATTCCAGCAAAAAGATGTCACGACCCAATTTCTCAGGTCATAATGGCACCTACAACCCTAGTAGGTTAACCAATCTCTGTAGCCCAGGATATTTAGTAATGAGCTAATACCTAACCAATACATGCAATAAGAAGAACTAAGCGAAAGCAGATATAATAGAGAATAACGCGGAAGCAAATAACCAGAATATATATACAAGGAAACTACACCAACCCCAAGGATGCTAATTAATGCAGTTATAGCCATATACGTAAACCTCACTTAAGAAGTATAAGCGGTCGTTGTTAAATATAAAAACCAACAACGGTTGGGGTCGAATCCCACAGGGAATATGGTAAAAATTAAGTCGTTAGTAGTTTAGATGACTATTTGTTAATAATTTCTGGAAAATAGGGGGAGTTTATAACAATCAATGTTGTTTAATATTTGGCTAATTAAGTTAGCAAATAAAAAAATTTAATGAATAAAAATCAATAGATGAAGCAAACTAGGGGTGTGTTCACCATGGGTTTACAACAAATTCGGGTTTACTTTGGTAACGGATTCACTTCGTACAACTAATGTGAAGCAATTGAATACAAATGTATGCCTAAACATTCCTCAACCCAATTAGATGATTTTCCCTTCAATTCTTTCAAACTTGAAAAGATAAAGGTAAAGAATTCAATTTTAGCCTCATGTAGATTAATCTCGCTAGTGAATTACTCATTAGATGGAGGTTAGAAGCTCCGAATCCTGGTTCTTAAACCTTTTTCCCAAATTTTAATTTCTTATTTCAAGCAAGTCAAACCTAGGGCTTGTTCTAATGTTTGAAACCATATTAGAAATCTGTAAAAATTAAAGGATAACAACACAATAGTATATACAACGTGAATCCAACACCAAATCAACCCTAATTCGTTAATTCACCATGGATCCCACAACCCTAGTTGTGGGAGTTTAACTACTCATGAATAAAGAAGAAGAGAAGACAATAGAAATTATAATTAAAAGAAGAATCCTTACAAAGATGAAATCAAATACTTCAACTCTTCAAGAACACTTGATCAAACTAAATCTCCACAAGAAGAATAAGAAGTAATGTTTGTTTCTCCCAAAAAATGTGTAAAAACTACGCTCGAAAGAAGTGCCCATAAAAATACCCTAGGAGTCCTATTTATAGGCAATTCCAAATAAATATGGATTGGTTTAGAAAAGGAAAGATGCGTCCAACAAATGGATGCCAAAATGGTCTATTTTTGTCAAGAACGGACCATTTCCTTGAGCGTTGTAACTTTCCAACTAAAGTTGTTTTCTGGTAAGTCATCCAGTCTATGATGACTTGCTGGTAAATTTTGGTAAGTCGTCCAGCCTGTGATGACTTGATGGTAATTTAGGTAAGTCATCCAGCCTGTGATGAATTGCTGAGAACCTTGACTGATTGACTTGACGGTTGGTCACAATGGTCTATTTTTAGTAATAACAGAAAGTTTCCCTTTGCATTGTAACTTCCGACATTATGCATATTTTTTGTTCTGGAAACGATCCAAGGAACAGACAATTTTTAAGAAGAACGGTTCATTTTCCTGTCTGTTGTAACTCAAATTTTTGCCTCAGCTTCTGTATTCTTTGTTGAATGCAACGATTGTAGCAACGGTTCGTTTCAACTCATAATAATCAGCAAAACATCTCGTTTTTGGCCCAACTGAGCTCTCTTGTTGCTTTAAGTCTATCTTTCCTGAAACACAACCAAAACACATAAATTTGCACAATATTTGTGTGAAAACTTATATCTATTCTTTGGTCAAAGGACTAAAATGTACCGTAAAATACCGACACATCAACAGCCTCAACTTAGAATGTTCGTTGTCCTTAAGCAATATGACACAAGACTAAAAATAAATGACTCAATGAAAGAAAAACACATCATGCCTATAGCAATCGATGACCATTAACAATTGGATCAACTTCATCCAACCCCCTTGTACTACAAAAGTATTTGAAAAAGTTAACTAGTAAGTATCCAAGCATGTCATTACGATGTGATAGAGTACTCCACATACACAGAAAATAGTTATCCCAACAGTCAGTACATGATAAATAAATCTTGGTGCCCTCATCACAAAGAAGTCGCCCACACAAGATTTGAGACTAGGGAAGATCACTCACACTCACACATGATTTCGAATAGTGCATATGTGATACCATAGGCTTGCCCTTGCTATTCTATTTCAGTTTTTTAGACAGTCACTCAGGATCACTATAGGACTTGTTTCACCTTGTAATGAGACTTCAGGTGCAGGTAGGATACATTTAGGGAATAGTGACTAAGCCCTCCTTGAAACCATCGACCTACTGTTTTCACTAAAGCTCATTTCATCCACTTTATTCACCTTTGGTTCTATTGTTTCTAGCTACAGGTGCGGCGTACTCAACTTGATCACTCTTTTTCATTTCTTTTCACTTTTTTTTTAATTTCTTTTTCTTTCTTTTTATCTGGCACACACCTATACATGTTTCATGCTACCAATAACAAACCTTTCAAACCCCATTTTCCTTATCATATAACTCTACATTATCCACCCTCAACTTAGGCTAATTGCCTGAGTTGAGGTGCACAAAGTCCAAGGAGGGACCAGGGCCAAAATAGAGATTCAAAGTTAAAAAGGAAAGGTAACAGGTTATCAAAACAAAATGATTAACTTTGGCTCAAATAGGGATCAAAGGGATTATTTACATTTGGATGGCTTTTTAGGCTAAGTGGACTGCACACAAAAAGGGCTTGTGATCCTTTCCTAAGCAAACTGACTTAGAACTTCACAGAATAGGCCATGCAAGGTCTAGATGCATGCACAAAGTATGGATTTATCAAGATATGCTCACACGCACTTGGAACTAAGAAACCATACCATTACCAACCATTAAGACCAAAGTTCGTCTAAAGCAAAGTTACAACAATCACATACAATCAATGACATTCAGGGATCCAGAATAGTTAAACATTTTCAACACAAGTACAAAATCACTTTTCGGATGGCGCTCTTTTTTATTACAACTTGCAAAATACCATGATTGCTACAGACACACCTTGACAAAACAAAACTAATCAATTTCAAATAACAACATAAACATGTTGGTTCTACTAGATAGCACACCGAAGGGAAAAGAAACACGGAAACAAAAACCCCTCGATGGTGGTAGACTCACAGGTATCCCAACTACACCCTCAACTTAGACTCATGCATTGTCCCCAATGTATACATATGAAAGATAAAATTATGAGAGAAAGGAATACATGTGAAGCCCTTAGGCCTCACAGTCTGGTGTGATGTTGGAGACCATCAGAGTCTCCAAGGCAGGAGCAATCTCTGGAATAGGAGCAAGTAACAGCTGCCCATTGGGCTCTATATATCCCTTGTCTCAGCTCCTCAGCTATTCGAGAAATCTTCTTCACTCTTTCTAACTCTTTTTCTTCATTGGTTCTCTTATGGTGTTTTCTTTTTCTTGAGTTGTTCTCACCGCATTCTTCTATGGGTTCCTCTTCCTGCGAATCCAAAATCATCCTCCTAGCAGCTAAGGTCTCAACAACAACCTTTTCCTCAATATACACATCCATAGAAGCTTCATCAATAACATCAATAACCGAGACCACCCTCATGTCTCTCGGTTGCTTCATCTATTGACACACATTGAATTTGACAAATTCATTATTCAGTCTGAATGTTAATTCATTTCTCCCCATGTCAACCAACACTCTTCTAGTAGCTAACAATGGCTATCCCAAAATTATGGGTACTTCAAAGTCTACTTTGCAATCCAAGATTACAAAGTCAGCTGGAAACATAAACTTGCCAACCTTCACTAGCACGTCAAACAATATTCCCACTGGTCATTTTATTGAATGGTCTGCCATTAATACCCTCATGGTAGTCGGTTTGGGGGTTCCTAAACCTAACTGCTTATAGATTGCTAGTAGCATGAAGTTGATGCTAGCACCAAGATCACATAATGCTTTTTCAAATTTGAATTTCTCAATTGTACAGGGGAAAGTAAAAGAACTTGGATCTTCCTTCTTTTGCACTAACGATCTCAAAGAAATCACACTATAGTGGTGAAGGTTATATTTTGGCTTAAAACTCACCAACCTATTTTTGGTAATCAAGTCTTCATGAACTTGGCATATCTGAGCATTTGCTCAAGAGCGTGCACCAGTAAGATGTTCACCGATATCTGCTTGAGAATGGAGATGAACTTGTGGAACTTGCCGTCATCCACCTTTTTCTTCACCTGCTGTGGGAATAGAGGAGGAAGCTTAGGTATCTGAGTTGGAAGTTTTTCAAATTCATTGCTTTTCTTCTTAAGCGTTGGGGTAGCATCCTCCACCAAAGTAGATTTTTCAGCAACTACTTTCAGGTCATCACTCTTGCTTGGCTTTGCGGGCACACCCAAATTCTCTTTAGCATCAATCTCATCATCTACTATCTCACAATCATCAAATGAAATCATCAATATGGGTTTGAACTACCAGATGTTGTTCTGATAAAGCTTTGCCACTCCTTGTAGTGATAGTTATGCAACTCCCATCATTCCTTGGGTTTTGTATGGTATCACTAGGCAAAGTACCATTCTTCCACTGATTTACAACCACCGACAGTTTCCCCATCTGATTCTCTAACTGCTTAATAGAAGTTGAGTGTGAGCCCACCAATTGACTTAATGAAGACAACTCACTCTTCATCTCTTTCACCCCAGAGTCAGTAGATTCCACCTTTAGCAGAACCTTGGTCAACATAGCTTCCACTTTTGGGATCTATGAATCACAGCCAGCTCTGTCCTGATTTCCAGGTTGTACATACAAGCCACCCCTATCATTTTTGTTAATGAGCTACCACAACGAAGCAATGTTCATCGTGACAAAGTGGCACAAAACAATATCTTAGTTTCCGTCCCCTGTTTTGGGACTTCACTCATGTGAAGTAATTTTCAAGTAAATTAGTGCAAATGAATGCTATACCATAAAAGTTCCGGCCTACAAATAAGTCCATTTTCCAATGAGTGCCACCAACAGCACTGTAAATCCAAAACAAGTGAAATAAAAGAAATTATCCAAAGGTGCGGGAAAGTGAAAAGATTATCTAACAAGAGCCCTCATGGGAAAGCAATGCAGTAATAAAAAGGGGGTAAGGGTGAGGGGTGCTTCGATTAACTCCAGGCACTCAAACTACTAGACTCCTCCTCAATAGACTTGGTGAGAAGAGAGAACTCCTGAACATCCTCCCCAGTCACCTTAGGGATCTTCTTGCCAGGAAGGGAACCTGTGACAAGGGCCTTAATCCCTTTCCACATCCTCACCATCATCTTATCCCGAGAGCGTCCATTCTTCCTCTCCATCTCTAGCTCCCCTTGAAGCTCTAACTGGGACTATGCCAGGGTCTCAAATGAGGAAAGTGGAATGGAGGTACTTGCTTTGCCTAAAGGTCCGACGGCTGGAGGAGGCACTATCTCCAATAGAGCCAATGCTAAGCTCTCCATCATAGACTTCAAGGCCGTCATATCTTCCCTAAGTGATTCTAAGGTCACAGTGCCCGACACTGAACTAGTTCCCGCTCCATCACTGGCCTGGACCCTGCTGCTTACCTTATCCGACCCTATCTTTCTCTTCTTCTGGTATCGACTAGAGGAAACCTTCACCTTTGGAAGGTTAAAGGGCTGATCAATGAGGTTAATGCAGTTAGTAGGCTCCACATGCATAGTTGCTTGCCTGCACAGAGTAGAGATAAGAGATGGGAAAGGAAGATCCTTGGTGTGCAACTGCGTGAAGTGTTCCCACCCCTCTATGATTTGCGTCCCTGCATTCACTGGCACTCCCTTCACTAAGCAAGCAACCATAAAAGCCTGAGCGATAAACACGTTTAAGGTATTGCTAGAAGTACAGACCCTCCTAGCCACCAATTGTAACCACCTATGTGCATCTGGGATAAAGTGAAGGCTAGTGATCCCCGTCTAGTGGTCGAACCAAGGGATCGAATCCCTATACTCCTCCTCCATAAGTGCCCTCACCATCCACTGCCTATTTATGGAAACTCTTTGTCTCCCGTACTCTATCTCATCATGGTTTGGCACCCTCAAATCCGCATTAATGTCTATGGCAGATACCCCTATCTGCTCACCCCGAACATAGATGTTAGGGCAGAGAGAATTCTAGTTAATCATGGTTATATGATCATAAAACTCCTAAAACCAGTTCTTGTTCATTTCCCCTGCAATATGCACAAAGGGAAGCCACCCTATTTCCACTATGTGGTGGTAGAACTCCGGTTCCCTCTTCTTAATCTCCAATTTGCCAGGCTCCCTTCCGGGAGCAAAACCATGAAGACTCCTCTCCGGAATAAATCCCCTAGCCCTATGGTCTATGTAATATTGAAGACGTTTATCATTGAAAAATTACACGTATTCCACCTCCTCTCCTTTGGCCATGTCCATTTCTACAAGAGAAAGTTTGCAGATTACTCAATGTGTTGATAATTGTATAGTATGAAATCATTAGAGGGACTAGGAGATAAAAAAGAAGCAAGTTGTAAAAATCTTTTCAGCCTGAATAGCTACTATTTTTGGACCTTCATCACAATGAATATCACCTCATCATGATGAGTCATTGCGACAAGACTCATTTTGTCGTGGCAATCCATCTTGATGTATCAACTCCCATCGCGACGAGGTTATCTACCCCATCTAACCTTTTTCAAAAATGGTGATTTTTAAAGAATACACTTTATTTTATCAAAATTCCCTTCAGATCGGCCATAGTCTACCAATGTACTACCCCTATATGAAAGTTTTATAGTGTTTCAAACTTCAAAATCAAGCTCAAGCATTGAATCTAATTTCAAGAAATCATCCCACCATTACTATCGCATTTCGAGTCTAGGACTCCATGAACTTCATGGGAACAACAAAGAGTATAGTTTAAACACTTTGACAACATAAAGTTAGTAGGCACACTTCATGAATCTACCCCATAAAAGCAAGAAATTATCCCACACCCTCAAAAGAAATTTTTTACTCAAAAATATAGTATAATAGATTCTAGATCTATGAAATCTATGTGTAATGATCATGAATTAGGCTATGAAAGAATTCTTACCTTGAAAAATCAACATAGAGTGAGTAGAAGTCGAGAGGGTTTCATGTGCAAGAAAGGAGAAATAGTTTGAAAAATGGGAGAAATGAAAACCTCTCATCCTTAAAACTGCCTGATCGCTCATCGTGATGGGACATGCCTCATTGGGGTGGTCCATCGAAATGAGATGTTGTTCAACATAATGAGGCATCTCACCACAATGGGAATTGGGCCACCGTGCAAGTTAGCCGAGTCCGTCAATTACTCCAGGGATTAAATCTTTCATTAGTTAAAAATCCCTCCTACATTTTTACCTCGGGAATAGTTGGACAAATTTTAAACTCCTTTACTTGGTTCTTACTGATGATGTTCAAAAGTACTCTATCGAAGAAGGTGATAATGATCACCAAGCAAAATAATAAGTAACTCAATGGATGTCGGGGTCGAATCCATGGAGAATGGGATGATGACTTTCCACTATACATCGAGTTTCAATTCACTAGAGTAAGCAATTGTTCAAACGAGCGAAAGTAAAATTAGGGGAAAAGGTTTGGGAAATCAAAATTTGAATTATAAAAACTTGACGAAGTAAACACAAGAGTTTCAATCAAGATAGGAAGACTAGGGGTGTGCTTCCGATGGGGTCTTACAATAGAATAAGAGTTGATTATTCAAACAAACTTTCAACTAATAGCATGGGTAGCTTAGTTCAAGCTATACCTAATAGTTTTTCAACCTACCAAGCATATTTATTATGGTATTTGTTCAATCCCCATAGTTTAACATCAAACCAACCAATTAATACTTGGGTGAATCAAACTATCTCTAGATTTGACTCTTAGATGAGTATTTCCTATAATCACGCTATTTCTAGCCTTAATTTGTGGTGAAAATCTCAAATCTCGACTATTGAATTATTACCCAATTTATGAACTCATTCTTCAAGCAAGCACAAAATCAGTAAGCTAAATCAATATTTGCAACTATTAATTTTATAATTAAAATATGAAGAATTCAATAAATCCATACTCAATAATCAATTATAAGCTTAAATAATCAACTCTCATTCCCAATTTCAAACACCCATTATGCATACACCCCTAGAATAGAACTTAGCTACTCATAGCAAAGGAATAATAAAAGATACCAAATAGGTTTTCCAAAATTCGATTCATTATGCAAGCTAAGCTCAAATTCCAAGCTCAAAATTGTCTACAATGGTGTTTTTACTTAGGGAAGAAGAAAAGAGAAAGTGTACTCTCTCAACTCTATTACTTGGGAAGTAAAAAACTACTCAATTCTTTTGGTACAAATCCCAAAAAAGGGTTTTAGAATCATACCAAATGCGTCATACATAATTGAATAAAATTATCCTTCAAGGCATGTGCAAAATAAAGGGCGTAGGCACATGTGACTGCCCCTTAGGATTTGCGGCTCGCATATGCCCAAATTCTCAGCCAGTGATGACCAAGTAGGTGCAATGTCAGGTGCAAAGGGAAGGATGATCTCCCTCAGCGTTGTGCAGCTCGCATGTAGCTGACTGCTCAAGCAGTATTTGATCCTTCATGTGCGTTGACAACTGCGATACGCAGTTGTCCTCTTGCAGCTCGCATGTCACTTTTACCCTCTTAACAGATTCTTTCCCTTCTGATCATATTTGCACTTTAACTCCATTTAAGATCTTTTAGGTTCAAATCCTTTTCTTTCTTCATTTGACTAAGAGTACCTGCATTTACGATAATAAAGGCAATAAGTACCTCTAATTCTCATCAAAACATGGCAATAATTTATGTTTAAAGGTCAATAAGTTGGTAATTACCAACTTATCAAATCCCCAAACTTGAACTATTGCTTATCCACAAAAGACACTCACAAGGAAAGGATTGAAATAGATTCTCAAAACACAAGGGTTGTACACAAGATTATATTGACTCAAAAACTCAAGAAAATAATAAATAAAATACTCAAAAATACAAAGACTCAATGACGATGATCATATCAATTGGTATCAGCATAATCTTAAGGCAAGTACTCATTTCAAAATTCTTATCAAAAGACTTCATTTTTCATTCAAAAGTAGGGTATTTTTCATTCAAAACAAAATTATCAAGCTTCTCAAGTCATTGGCATTAACCTTAAAGGTTTGTCTCAAGATTTGCCACACAACTTGTCTCATTCATTACTCTCAATTGAGATAGACTTCATTGTTCATTTCAAGTGTGTGATGCAACTCGCCACAAGAGAGAATCTCACTCACAATCATGCAATTCGTAATAGAGAGATTATAAGAGAACAAAAAGACTGTCACTCTCTCAAAGAAGTTCAAGTGCACACGCATTGAACCATAGGCTTGCCCTTCATGTAATTTGCCACTAATGTAGAGTTACCAAGCTCGAAATCACTAAGGACTTGCGGGCAATGATGTTGGCTAGGGTTAAGGTGAGGATCGCATTTGGCTCAAGTGACTAAACCTCCTTAACGCTATTTGTAATCATTCCATGCACTGCTCACGTTTTTTAATATTAACTTTACCTTATCTCTCTCTCTCGCAACACAAGCTTCCCTATCAACTTATTCATTCAACATCCTTTTGTTAAACTGATTTGGTAGAACCAACTTCTTCCTTTCTTTTCCATTCATCTACTACATTTAACACTTTGGAGCAATTTTCATTGTAAGTATAAGGTGCTACCTTGCGTTAAAGCACAACTTCTTTTCTTCCCCATATTTTGTGCATACACCGCCAAACTTAGGCTTTTGCCTATGTCAACATTTCAGATCCCCCCT
Source organism: Jaltomata sinuosa (assembly GCA_003996215.1). Taxonomy (NCBI): domain Eukaryota; kingdom Viridiplantae; phylum Streptophyta; class Magnoliopsida; order Solanales; family Solanaceae; genus Jaltomata; species Jaltomata sinuosa. The sequence goes on along the minus strand of QJPP01002073.1, from coordinate 143,477 downwards.
CAAACTTAGGATTTTAGCCTACATATCACTTTTTAGCTATTAGGGAGGATGGGTGCAAAGATAGAGGATCCAAAAAGGGTTAAGATGTCTAACAAGGTGCCAAAAAAAGTTACAAGCTTAAAGGGGCTTACTAGGATCAATGTTAACGGAAGTCAATTTGGGTAAAATGGCTATTCAAAAAGGGGCTAAGGTCATCTTCCAAGCTGAGTAACATCTATGATTTTGCCTTGAATCACATTCAGGGCAAGATCTAGACAATACGCATGCACAAGATAAAGTAAAACCTTACCATACAAGGTATCACAACACAAGAATTTCACTAGTCTTAAAAATCAATTGGGACAAATGACATTTGAAAAGCTATTCCGAGTTTTACACACTCATATGTTAATTAATCAAGCCAAATGGAGAATGTGAAAGTCATGACAAGAGAATGCTTTAGCAAAAATCATTTTCCCCTATTTCCTTTAATTTGCTAATTCCTTGCTAAGAAAATTTTTAATGGGCCAATTTGAAGACAAGTAACACACAGACTCAGTTAAACACTAAAAGTTGGCATTTTCCTTTAAGAAAGTTGCCTCTCAATCTATTATAGGTAAATGCCAACTCGGTTTGACACCAAAAAAAAAAATACCCGCTTCTTGAAAAAGAATCGTGGTATAAAGAAAAACCTTGGAGTTTATTCGACTAATCTACTATTAACAAGGCAAAATGAGTTATCCGCTCATGGATCAATGGAGAACAAGCCTGACATAGGCACTAAGCGCATTTGCAAGGCATGGGTAGTGAAATAATTATGCTTGTAGAACTGACCCGGTGATATGGAAACTCATACACATCATAATGATATTAAGCCAACAAGGGCACAATTTAAGCATTAAGAAAAATAAAGGCCTGACAAGGGCAATACCACAATCATCCAAAATATGCCCGACATGGGCCAAATTGTCTAAATATGAAAGTAAAGGCCCGACAAGGGTAATAAAAATAATATCTCAAAGCCCGACAAGGGCAACAACCATAAAGCAACTAAATATTAAACATAAATGCACCACTACCCCACTTAAACCAAAGCATTTTCCTTAATGCTTAAGCATAAAATAAGTAGAGGAGGGATGTAAAGATTCCCTGTATGAGCTCCTCCTCCTCCTCCTTCTCAACTGCCTCTGAACTTGTGCCTGCTTCTCCCTGGCGAGAATGTGTTGTATACTGAGACTCAAATAGCACATGCTGGAGTACCAGATCCTGCGCATCATCAAGATGCTCATCATCTCCATTCAAGGATCCAAGCCAGGAGTGGGTCATAGTGCAGCCATGGCATAATAAAGAGCACTCAAATCTGTAGCCGCCATTAGACACTTCCCTTTAGCCTTGTTGACATCCTTCCTGATGTCAGTCACAAAATTCTCTATAACCTCTACCCTTTTGCAAAGTTTGGACACACTATCCACCATATCCTTCATAACAGTCTTCACTGCTTTCTGAATCATACTTGGAAGCCTCTGGGCCAATGTGTTCAATTGATTCTCATGGGAGTAGGTCATATTGACTTATTTTTGAAAGCCAGTCAGGGATGAGGCTGAGGATGAAGGTGAAAGCCTAGGAGGGGCATTAACTAAAGGATTTCCTGATTCTGCGAGTGTAGGAGTGCCAGATACAGATCTAGCTAGAGAATAGGAACTGGGCCCAAGATCAGTCTCTCGAATCTGCATACCAGCAAAATTCTGCAACTTCTACTTCTTCATCTTAGGAGCAACATCGTCCATCTTCTTTTTCATGTCAATCATTCCAATGGCAGGGGTAGATTTGTCAAATAGAAAATACTTGATACCAGCTTTAGCACACAATTTACTAATAAGTACATGATAAAAGAATGAAACACCATGTTGATGATCTTTCCTCTTAATCACCACCGCCTCAATCTCACAAAAATTAACATGATCCCCTGACCTTATGGAACCTACTATAAATTCCCCCTCACATGTAACCTTCTGATCATTTTTAGAGGGTAAGAAATGAGAGTAAAAAAAACATACCACAAATACGCCTTAAAATAGAGATCCTGACGCAGAATTATACCTCCCATAGTAACCCAAAGAGGTTTCCCATGGGCAATGATTGGGGCAACCCAATCTAGTGGCTTCTCCTTTAGAGTGACCTTGGCCCAATATTCTGGTGCTAGAGCAATCGGGGTATCCAGTAGATGGAGTTGATATATGCCAGAGCGATGTGAAATTCTTTACCTTGAACTACCACCGAGTCCAAGCAAGAAAAGTCATCAACATTTCCCGTGCACTTTATTGAATCTTGCTTGGCTTGGTACGATGCATAGAATTCATGGACTACCTTGGGGTAATGCCTCCCAACACCTCCGCAAATGGAAAGCACTATCGTGTAGTGAATTATGGTGTAAGTTAGGCAAATCATCCCTGAAACCTGCAAAGTTAAAACTACTTCACTCTAGAGTGAAGGATCTCTTTGCTTTGTCCTTATCATAGAGGGCTTTCATGCCCTCAACATTAAAGTGGTTCCTATCCTCCTTATTGACTAGCACAAGAGGAGGTGCTGGAGGAGCAGTGGTAGTTTTATTCTTCCCTTTGGATTTGCTTGTAGAGGTAGGAGAAGATAGGGGACTTCTTGAACTGCGACCAAAGTTATCCCTGCTAGAAGACAATCTCTGCAAAATAATATTGTGAGTACTTCAAGGGAAACAACAAAATCTTTTTGTATTTTTGCAATAATGAAAGAAGAAAATGCTATAAGAAATTAATGAAATACAAAAAAATTGAATGCATAACCAAAGAAAAAGGCACCAGGTAGACTTTTGGCATGTGCGAGTCACATGTGAATCGCAAGTGGAGACTTGTGCTTCGCAGGTGACTTTGCCCATGCTAACAGTAGACCTGGTAATAACAGGTGTCATGGGCAAAGGCATGTACGATTCTCCCATGATGATTTGCGTGTTGCATATGCTTTTGCCGCTTACTAGAAGTAAGCTGGCAACTTCAACACCACATGCGACGCCTCTTGTGTTTCACAGGTGAAGACCTGCGATTCGCATACGAAACACAGGTAAAAGCATTAAGAATTTTTTAACTCTTCATTTTCACTTGCCTTTCATATGCAATTCACAGGGCAACACCTATGAAATGCAAGTGCGAACCAAGATATACACAAATATTTCAACAGGATTAAGGCATAGTAATTACTAGTTGAGCAATTTTTAAGTTATTCGAGTACTCAGACTTCCCCAAAAAACATTATATTCAAACAAGACCACCAATATTTAGAGGTTTACCTTAAGAAGGACATTACCCCATCTATCATCAAAAATATCAAGCATCATAATACGCATTCCAGGAATCTTCAAACACTACAAATATTCACTCCACTCAACCAAAATGCTCATTGAATAATTTGTGATTAATCAAAACAACACAAGGGCAAAGTGATATAAAATTTCAGCCCAACACAATTATACTCAACAAAAAATTGCAAAGATGATGATTTGCATCATCACAAGTGGATTACTCAGACTTCACCAAAAAAACATGAAACTATAGGCTAAAATTATCACAATCAACATGCATCACTCCCCGAATTGCTTGCTTCCCTTCCTGACCAATTGATTTGCCTTTACTCCACAAGGATGTTAAAAAAGCAATTGGGTTAGTTTTGCCTTTAAAGATGATCGAAACATGTTACACCTAATGAACTAGCATAGCTATAGGACTCTCGCTAGTATTAACCTCCTTGACCTATAAAACATGCAAGATCTCTTAGTAAGCCCTTGTTGGCATATCAGGTTCCATTGAGTACAGTCCCAGGAAAACATCTATTTATAGTGATAGTGATCCATAGCCTTAACTTGAGTCTCCACCACCATGGACTTTGTCTCCAGATTGTCAAAAACTGTGAGGCAACATGATGCCATTTGGGTGATTATTGATTGGCTGACCAAGTCAGCTCACTAGCCTCTTTTCTCCTTGATCCACAGAGACAAAATGTACGACTGGTGCCTACTCCCTCTCTTTTCTTTGGGAAATAGAGTTAGCTGGGCTGGTTCCCTATCCTCGATATGTAACAAAACAATTGATTGGTTTGCTGGATTCATTAATGAAAGCACTTGCCTCTCTTTGGTAGGCCTTTAGCTTTCAAATAGAAGATAGGTAGTCGCAACAGGAGATCCCAATATTGATTTAATAGGCATACATTTATATCTAACAGTTTCCCAGTATAAATCTTATGGTAGACTCTAGGTGAATATAGCACCATTCATCTAAGGGGAACAAGGGAACATAATGGCCCACCATCACAGGGATTCTATATCGAAAATGAGTAGTTGATTAGTAAACATGATCTACCAAGTTTTTCACGATTAAAAACAATAATAGGCCCCAAAATTGAGGTTCAAAAATCAGATCTCACCCAAAACTCAATATGGTAGACAAAACTAGCATGCTTCACAACTAATGTTCCTAATCTACTTAAAAACAATGATTTGATGTTAGGAAATTTACAACAATTTAAAAAGAGAGATTAAGGAGTAAATATTTGAAGTTTTGGGGCTTAACAATAGTGACCCAATATTTTTATCCAGAAAAGTAGGTGTTGCGGCAGTGGTGCTCCAGTGGTGGAGTAGTAGGGAAGGAGAAGGAGATTGTAGAGAAGAGTTTGGGAGCTTGAGGGAGTTTTAAGAGAAAATATGAAGGTTTATGTGAAGATTTATGGAAGAAAAGAAGAGAAGAAGGCAGTTTAAGGAGAAAAAGAAAAGAAGAAGGTTGTTTAAGGAGAAAAAGAAGAGGAAGAGGTGCGGGCCAAATTTTGGGTTGGGTCGATCAATGGGTAGGTCAACAAAAATTCAAATTTACCAACACTTGTGATGCGACATGCGATTCGCACATGACCATGTGCATTTCACAGGCCACTTTGTAAGTGTCAATTTTCACAATGATTGCTGACAGTGTTCTTGATTGATATACGAAAGCATGTGCAACACGCAAACCTCCAAGGGCGTTTTGCCCTTCTACTCCCAAGTGCAATTTAATTTTCCTTTTTCTCTTCAGTGCACTACCAACAGGGGCGATGCCACATGCAAAATGCATGTTTTGGCGCACATGCCCTCCAAATTGTTTTCTTCCACTTAGCCATTTTTTAATCTCCATGCATTTCTAAAATACACCAAAAACAACAAAAGGTAAAGTAAATAAACTAAAAAAACACTTAGGTTGCCTCCCAAGAAGTGCTTGATTTTACATTGTGACACAATGATAGTACCTCATGAATTAATAATTGCTCGAGTTCATGCCAACATGATTGGAATTATCCCGACTAAAACGCTAGAAGTACTTCTTCAAGATTTTCATCACCTCTTCTCCTTGCCAAGTTGACAACATATAGATATGAACAATTGAAGAGTGTCATTAGGATCCATGTGCATATCCACCAAATATAGTGGTTTGGGCATGATCTATCCCTTGGGATCCTTCTTTCCACCATTATTATAGACAAAAAGTTGATCTTTCGGTGGTTTTCCTTCAATTTCATCTCACCAAGGACTTCCAACCATCTCATCCATGGTAGCAATTATAGACATCACTCTATACTCATCCAGAGGCTTCATTGGTTGACAAATGTTGAATGTGACCTTTTTGCTCCCCACTCAAAATTTGAGTTCTCCTAACTGATACGCCAAAATACACCTCATTTTAGAAGTGCAAGCGGTCGCTATTCAAATATACAACCCAATGAAGGTTGGGGTTGATCCCACAGGGAATATGGTAGGACTATGATTGATTAGTGTTTACTTACGATGTTAGCCATTTAGTTCCCTACGAAGGGGGATTTTAATTTAACAAGTAATAAACGTAACTAGAATTTAAACAAGTAACACGTAATAATTTTAAGAGTTGTAATCAATGGGAGAGATGACTAGGGTAGTGTTCCCCATGAGATCATAACTTAGTAAGGCGTTGTACTTAGTAAAATAGGTTGGTGCTTAGCATGCAGAATCGGTAAGTTAGGTTCAACTAAATCCTTGGTCTAGTAGATAGATGAATTTCACCACATGCCTTGGTCCGGCCGTGGGTGTATGATTTACTAACCCTTACCTTGGATCCCAGATTAGTTAATCCCGGACAAGGTCAAGCTATTAGATGAGGGTTGATAGCCTCAAATGTCTGTTGTTGAACAACCCTTTTCACATCTATTATCTCCTTGGTCTGGAAAGTAAGGATAAGGTGAGTTCTAATGTTATCAACCGTTAGAAAGCAATCAAAATGAAGAGAAGAACAATACATGCATAAACACCACCCTAGAATTACCAAGTACTCTGCCTATTTCATTAATCCTTCATGTTACCACAACCATAGTTGTGGATTTAGCTACTCATGTTCTTAAGTAAAAAATTAATGGTTGTTGGAACAATCATCAATAGATACTTACAAGAAGAAGTAAAGAAATCTAGAATCTTGAAGAAATTCTCTAGAACACTTCAATTAATTAAGAACAATCTTTCAATCTAAAGAACTTGTGTATAAAGTCAACACAAATGTAACAATGCAATAACTATTCAAAAATAATGAGTAACAACCGAAAATAAAACCTAAGGGGAAGGATTTATAGATAAAAGAAACCAAATCCTAACTAATCTAGAAAAGTTGGATGCGGCACTGCCGATGGGATACCCCACGGAACATCGTGGATGCGACGGGCGTCGTAGGTTCTCTTCAGGTCTTGGACTCAGTTCCCCTACCTTGTTTTCATGGGAAACAGTGAAGGACCATCATGGCTGCGACGCCCGTCGTGGTTTCCCATTGGGTGCAGTTGCCTTTCTCATATCTTCTTGCCTTGTTTCCACGGGTGACTAGGATGGGGTATCGTGGGTCTGACGCCCATCGTGGATACCCATCACCCGTACTTGGCTCATTGCATCTCCATAGGATCATGTTGATGGGACCTAAAACATACCGTCATGTCTTCCACAAGCGTTGTGGCAGCCCGTAAGTCTTCCATGCCTTAGCTCCTTCAATTGCTTCATTCAGATGCCTTGTTCAAGAGGCCATCGTGGGTGTGACGCCCGTGGGGGCATGCCTTTTGCCTAGAAAACTGCAATACTTTGGCAATTTCATCTTTTAAATAGTTTTCCCTGTAAATGTAACAAATGACATTAAATCCAATAAAATGTACTTAAGAACTCCCAAAACTCCTTAGTTTTAAGAATCGAAAGTGCCGTCAAATCCTGGCACATCAACACCCTCAACTTAGAATGTTTGCTTGTCCTCAAGCAACAAACAAAAAAAAACTAAAATGACGCTTAAGTAGAAGGAAACCTGAAACTACAGCAGCAACATGATTCAGTAAACTCTCAAACCTCAGAATAGTACCAACTCCTCAACATCTCAAAATAGTGCATTTTAACAAGTTATCAAAACAACATAAAACAGATCCATGAGTGACAACACGATATTCATGAGTGAGCTAGCATACAAAGAAGTCATTCGAACCAAGTAATTAGCAATTGTAGTCTACTCTAGTTCCCTCACAACAAAGAAGTCCCGAATCACACAGAATATTCATTGAACAAACAGGGACTGGGAATCCGCTCACTCTCACAAAAAAGTTCAAGCTGCACATGTATAATACCATAGTCTTGCCCTTATTTTCTATGCTTTGGCTTTCAAACAGTTCGGTTAGGATCACTATACGACTTTGTTAGGCTTGTAATGTAGGCTTAGGGATGGGAATGGTACATTTGAGTCATTAGTGACTATGCCCTCCTTGAGACTACAATTACTTCTTTATTTTCTCCATTTTTCAGACCTTACAGTTTTCCTCCCTGATTCTCCTTTCTTTCAAACCTTGTTACTTTTATCAAGCTTTGGGTGTGGCTTCTATTGAATTTTAGCACTTTTCTTTTCATTCATACTTTTCTTTCTTTTCTTTTCTTTATCTTTTTATGTTTAGCACACAAACCACACCCAACTTCTTCTTTTTTTCATTTACCCAATCTTTTCATACCCAACACTTCCTACTTACCCCTATAGTAGCCAACCTCAACTTAGGCTTTTAGCCTGAGTTGAGGTGCACAATGTCCAAGGAGGGACCAGGGGTAAAATAGAGATTTGTAGGAAACGGGGAAGGTGAATAGGCTAACAACAAAAAGGTTCAACTTTAGGCTCAAATTTTGGGATCAAAAGGATTTCTTTTCGTTTGGTAGGTCATTTGGCTGACATGGGCTAATTCAAAAATGGCATATGATCATGTCCTAGCTAAACCATTCTACAACTACAACATGACTAACCAGGCAAGTTCTAGATTGCACAGTACAACAAGAACGGATACTAAGAAGCTCACTTCACACATGGCACAGAGTTTAGACTACAGATTAGCTAACTACTGGTTCATGCTTTAGCTTAAGCTACTTATCTCAGTTATATACATGCTGTCATTTACAGATCCATCAAGGTCAGTTCTAACACTTTCTTGCACAAAAATATTTGGAGGGGTCTCTATTTTTTTACAAAATCAAACCATGGCTGAATTTAGTTCCTTACTCCACTTCTACAAAAACACATCCTATACTAAACATGTTGATTCAACAAAAATTAAGAATCCTTAGGGAAAGAACACAGTCAAGAAAACTCTAAGGATGTATATACCATATAGATACCCTAATGGGTTACCTCCCATGCAGCGCCTAATTTAAGGTCGCAACACGATGTGAGTATTTTGGCTACTCAGACTTCGCTAAAACATTCTACAAATAACCAGATGACCTCAGTTGCCCCCACCCCATCTAAAAAGTTGTGCATTGTCCCCATTGCACTAAAAATAGTTATATGAGGGATGTAAGGCATACCTGTTGTGCCTAAGCGTGGTCATCGAGTGTAGCAGAAGTTGAGCCTATCTGATCAGTGCCCGGAGTTGTATCTCCAATAGAGGCTGCCTCCACAGCCCTCTAAATAAAAATATCAGCTGCCCGAGCAGCATCAACATTACTTACTCCCACAATGATGTCTAAAGAAGGTATATCCACATTTCCAGCAACACCACTAGCTGAACCACCCATGTCAGCGCCATCAAATTTGATCTAATGCATAGCCAGGGACTCCTTTGTTGTTTGCTCTAAGTCTTTCCTGGCTCTCTTCGTGTCTCTCTCCTCTTTCTTCTTTTGAGATTTTGGGATAAGTGGAGCTTCACCTTTCTGGACGTTTTTCTCTTTTCTTTTCCTCTTTTTCTGAGGCTCTTTTTCCTTTTTCTAGTTTAGCCTCCTTTTCCTTGCCTGGTCCAGACTCCTTTTCTTTCTCTTTGTCCCATCCGGCTGGCCAAATCTCTGGGTCTACAAAGTCCCATAAGTCAAGTGTAGGCTTCAAAGTAATATGTGGTAAGACTACTAGAACCCTAGCCTGAGATGTTAGGGGGTTCTTCAATTACTCCACGTCGACCCTAAGCTCAGTTATCTGCCTTTTGAGTTTTGTAATCTCTACCACTCCTATTTATTTCAGCTTCTCGTGCACCCTATCTTCTAGTGTGTCAATCCGGGCATTTACATTGAGAAAAGGTGTTATGGACCTCTGAATTGATGCATTAACAATCCGCTGAAACTTCTCGGCAAACTTCTGCATTTTTCCTTTCAACTCAATAGTCCTTTGGACTGTGTTGGCGAAGTTTGCTGGATGAAAAGCAAAGATGGAGTCAGATTCCTCTGTTGAAGGTGCTACAGAAGAAGAAGGTCCAGCTGCAGTATGCTCAGACCGGCTACCCTATGGGGTGGGCATAGCCATAGGGGACACTTTCACCTTCAGAGTCGGTACATGTGCCACTAGGGTGAGAGCCAGTGGTTCAGACGTACCGCTCAGACCCAGCACTCTGGTCTCATTTTTGGACCTCTCTGAATGATGTGTCTGTGCAGCTTGCTCAGCACAATCAATCCCCACGTACTTTGGGACATTAGCTTCCTCATATAATTCAGTTATGAGGCAGGGGAATGGGTAGGATGAACTGATCTTGTAGACTCTATCCCGGATTTCTTCGGTGATGATTTGCCCAAAGTTCAAATTGTACTTGGACATCATAATAGCCACTAGGATGGCCCGTTTAAGAGTTAGCTGATTATCGGCACCTATAGGCATGAGCCAGAGTCATACCAGGGCCCACCAAAATTTTGCCTCAAAAGATAGTGAAGCTTTAGTGATGTGCGACTTGTCCTGGTCGAGCCATTTTGGTGTCCCAGTTGTCGTCAGGTGCTTTGCCAACCACTTTGTCTGTTTCTTTTCATTCTTAACCTGATAGTCATAGTCAAAGGTGTATGTGGTCACCACAAACTCAGGCCCAAAGACAAATCTGTTTAGGGTTTTGGCCGAGATATTGACCAGGACACCTCTTACCGATATGCTCTCAAGAGCAGGCAAGTTTACAATCTTCTGCCGCTTTTTGCATAAACTTTCCTGGATTGCCTGATAGTTTGCATAAAACTCTCTCACGAGAGTCGGCTGGTAATTTGGAAGTGGCTTACTAGTCCAGCCCAACTTGTAGTACCAGAAGTATTCATCCAGCTTAGGGAAATTTTTAAGCTTGAATGGATCTATCCTCCATTTCTCAGCGATAGGTCGTGTCAGATTTCCCCTTGCTATCACCTCCAGGACGTAATCAAATATTTTCTTTGCCCCTTCGAAATTCCACCTAGCTCTCTACCGAGCTGGTACCAGTGTTGCACCAAGGCCAGAGGGTGAAGGAGTTTCCCTTTCTGGAGTAGTAGTCTTGGTGTTAGATTCAGCATCACCCTCCGCATCTTTGGCTGGACTACGCTCAGACCCTGAACCATCATCATCTCCTAACTCGGTCCAGGTTTCCATGCCACTAGAAACCTGGGTAACTATTTCCTGCCCCCCTTTTACTGGTGGAGGAGCATGATCACTTTCTGCACTGGACTAAGTCGAGCCGGAAGATGATCCTTCCTTCTCTGTAGGTGCATTTCCTCCTTCCTCTTCAGACTGGGAAGGAGTAACTATCAGCTTTTTTCTGGTTTTTTGGGCAAGAGGGATGTTGTCTGAGTCACTCTTCTCAACCTCAGAATCGCTTTGATCCTCTAGTCGAGACTGGACGGCTGTATCCTTTGCTTTTCGGGCCTCCTCGCATTGCAGTGGTGTTTTTGGAGCCATATAGTACCTGTAGGTAACCAACGTTAGCAACCAAAATCAAAAATCAAAAACCATAAAAATTCAACAGTTAGAAAATTTTCAGTTCAATTTGGCGACGGCCCGTGGCATAGGGCGTCGAAATGATCCAGTGAATTGTGCAGGTGAAATAGTCCTCCCATGACCCTGTGCCACGGGCGTGAGAGGTCCGACGTCTCGTGAGACATGGTGTCAAAGAAAGAGCATGGGATTTTTAAGGACATCAGTCCTCTCATTGGCTCCTTCCACGAATGTGGGAGGTCGACGTCCCACCGAATCGGGCGTCAAATTTGGCTAGAAGCTTTTCAAGCCCTGAGCCATTTCCAACGCCCTGACCGAAGCCCGTCATGCCTCATACATCCCGTCTACTAGCCTGTGGGATCAATTCAGGCACACAAAAATATTTCTCTTCCTCAATCTTTTACTTAGTACCACAACTCCTCATTTTCTCCTCACCCAAACAACAAATGTAACACATTAACAAGTATCATCATCAACCCATAACCTAATTTTTATTTCATTCACTTTATATGCACGCAAAAAATCACCAAGAAATATTTCACCACTAGGGTTTGGTTTAAAACATCATTAAAAATTCACAACACAAGAACCCATAGCTATTGTTTTCAAACATCAAGTAAGATTGAAAAATTACAAGAAGAAATTACTTACTTCTTTGGTTTCCAATAACTCTTTGAAAAACAACTTGCAGAGTGTGAGCGAGCTTCGCTTAGTATTGAAAGTTGCGAGTTTACAGGGAAAAGGGAGGATTGATCATGGAGAGTGAAATTGGGGAGAGCGAGTCATAAATTTTGTAGAGAAAATTTAAGAGGAGGGAAATGAGTGTCGTTTGACTTCAATTGAATGAGGTCAATACGCCTATTCGACGCGGGGAAAAAGGGAATGGGGTTCCGGGTCAGATCAGGTTGAAAAGTTAAAACAAATTAAAATGTTGACCTACTTTGACTGACCCAGACGACGGCCTATGTAACGCCAGTCGAGCATGCGATGGCCCGTCGAGCTTTACTTACCTAGGCATTTGAAGCTGATTTCCCACACCCGTCGAAGCCATGATGGCCCATCTCATCGGATATGGGGATGAGCAAGTGGCTTTTTAATCTATGTTAGTGGCTTCACGCCCATCCCCACGCCCGTCGGAGCCACGACGGCCCATCTTGTAGGGCATGGAAATGGGACAGACCACAATGTACTCTATACTTAGCATATTTTCAGCTTGGATCCCTTAGTCCCACGGGCGGGGCACCTGCGATGGCCCGTCATATAGCTCGTGGGAACTTTTATTTTCTGCAGTTCTTGCACTTATCTGTTCATCTCCCCACTTCCTGCAAATTCAACACACATTAGTCCATGGGTTGCCTCCCATTAAGCACTTGATTTAATGTCGCGGCACGACGCGAGTGTTTTGGCTACTCAGACTTTGCCAAAACACTCTGCAAAAACAAAAAGTCAAAAAAAAAGCAAAATAAAAAATCCCTGGGTTGCCTCCCATGCAGTGCCTGATTTAACATCATCCCACGACGTAGGTTGTTTGATTAATCAGACTTCATCAAGCTCCTTGGGTGAGATAAATTCATCAAGGCTCCAGGCTTTAATTATTTTGAGCTCCTCAGTTGTACCAAAATAAGATTTAATCCACTGTCTATTAGCCTTGAGCCTTTTTCTTTCATGATTTTCAAGTTCAACGGCCCAATGAGGAAACACTTGTACCACCTTGAATGGTCCAATCCACTTGGACTTCAACTTTTCAGGAAATAAATGAAGTCTAGAATTGAAAAGCAAGATCAAGTCACCCGACAGGAAGTTTTTCTTTTCTATCTTCTGGTTGTGGTACAATTTCATCTTCTCTTTGTATAAGGCTGAACTCTCATATGCAATCAGGCGAAACTCATCCAACTCGTTCAATTTACCAAGCCGCTGCAATGATGCTTCCGACTAATCCAAGTTCAGCTTCTTCAATGCCCACATAGCCTTATGCTCCAACTCAACCGAAAGATGGAATGCCTTACCGAACACAAGATGATATGGTGACATACTTATTAGGGTCTTGAAAGTAGTCCAGTACGCCCAAAAAGCATCATATAACTTTCGATACCAATCCCTTCTACTTGCATTGACTTTCTTGGACAGGATTGACTTGATTTCGTGGTTGGAGACTTCCACTTGCCCACTAGTCTGGGGATGATAGGGTGTTGCAACATTGTGCTTCACTCCATATTTCTCTAGTAAAGCCCGAAAAAACTTGTTGTAAAAGTGAGAGCCTCTGTCACTAATGATTGTCCGTGGTGTACCGAATCTAGAGAAGATGTTCTTTTTCTAGAACGTTGTGACACACTTACCCTCATTGCTGGGAAGCGCTCACCCACTTTGATACAAGTCAACTGACACCAATATGTACCTTTTTCCATTAGACAACACAAATGGGCCCATGAAGTCAATACCCCAAACATCAAACAGCTCAATCACAAAGATGGGATTAAGAGGAAGCTCATCCCTCCTTGATATACGTCCTTCCCTTTTACATCTGTTGCAACCCTTAGCAAACTCATGGGCATCTTTATGAATAGTCAGCCAATAGTAGATGCATTGTAAAATCTTATGCGCAGTCCGGATACCATTATGATGACCCCTAACAGGGGATGAATGGCAAGCCTCTAGTATATCCATCATCTCAGCTTTGGGCACACATCTATGGATCATAGTATTAGCACACCTACGGAATAAGAATGGTTCCTCCTAGAAATACTTCTTTACATCAGACATGAATTTTATCCTTTGATGAACAGACATATCAGGAGGCACCAAGTCACTTGCTAAATAGTTGGCAAAATTTGCAAACCATGGGATCAAGTCTTGAGAGGTATCCAATACTTGTTCATCAGGAAACCAATCATCTAGCTCCTGCTCATCATTCAGCTTCAACATTGCCTCTTCTTCTAGTCTAGACAAGTGCTCTGCTACCTGATTCTCTTTGCCCTTTTAGTCCTTGACTTCAAAGTCAAACTCTTGTAGCAGCAACACCCATCTAATCAGCCTTGGCTTAGCATCTTTCTTCACTATGAGGTAACAAAGAGCTGCATGGTCATTATGCACCACCACCTTGGTGCCAAGCAAGTAAGATCTGAACTTCTTGAATGCAAAGACCCCCGCAAGCATCTCTTGTTCAGTCACTGTGTAGTTATTTTGGGCTGGGTTAAGTGCTTTGCTAGCATAGTATATGGGATAAAGAATCTTTTCACGCCAGATACGCCCAAATTACAACTCCAATTACGAAGCGTAAGCGGTCGTCGTCAAATATAGAACCCAACTAAGGTTGGGGTAGATCCCACAGGGAATAAGGTGCAAATTAAGTCGTTAGTGAATTAGATGACTAGTAATCAATAGTTTCCGGTAAATGGGGGGTTTGTGTGAACAATAGTTGATCAAAGCAAATAATAATGTACGATTAATAATCAATATGAGAGTGAACTAGGGAAGTGTTCACCATGGCGTCGTAACAATTTCAACTCACAGCTTAACCGGGTTCTTTCTATATGCCTGTCACGATGTGATTGAATTAATGGTATCATCTAAACGTTTCTCAACCAAATAGACGAATTTCCTTTTCAATTCTCTCGAACTTGAAAAGGTGAGCTTTTAGATTTCAATCCTAAACATCAAGTAGATTAATCTAGTTACAGCATTAATCATAAGACGAGAAGTGGTGGTCTTGAATCCTCGTAGTTAATCAAATTTCCCGGCTTTAATCTCTTTACTCAAGCAAATTAAACCTAGGCATGTTCTAATATTTGCAACCACTAGAAAACGTTAATAATGAATGATTAACAATGTGACAACATAAATATTGAACCCGACGCTACTCGGAATCAAAATTGCTACTTTTGCCATGGCTCCCACAACCCTAGTTGTGGGAAGTTAGTTACTCATGCTATTAGGAGAAGAGAAGAATATCATATTCATAATAAAGAGAAAAGATTCCACCTTCAGCAGGAAATGCCCGGAAGATTCCACCTTCAGCAGCATCTTAGCCATCATGTTCTCTAGTTTGGACGTCCCTGTCTCGGTGCTTGCTCTTTCCCGATTACCAGGTGGTACATACAACCCACCTCCATCAAATTTATTCTTCCAGTTCCCTTGATCGCGATCTCTGTAGCCAGCTTTTTCATAGTAGTTGTCTCTCTGATAGTTCTGACCTTGGTTTCCGTGACCATTGGCCTAGAAACCACCCAAATAATTTGCCTACTCATCAGGTTCAAACTCTGCTGCTCTACCTTGGGAACCCATAGCTTTCACTTTCTCAATACCTCCTGACAACAAATGCTTTGTCAGTAGGTCCATTTGCGTCTTCAGATGGGCCATGTCTTGGTCCCGCTCTTCCTCCTTCCTGCGCTGCTCTGCTGACATACCAACTGCATAAGTGCTAGATGCTACCTCTATATCTCGTGTATGCCAGGCCCTGTTGGTTTTAGTGAGCCGGTCCAGAATAGTTGTGGCATCGATAAAAGTGAGACCCATAAACGCTCCACCTGCTGCATTATCCAGTGTCGGCTTGGTAGCCAAATTTAGTGCCCTGTAAAATGTCTGCATGAGAAAATTATCGGTCAACTGATGGTTAGGGCATTGTGTCAGCTTCTTCTTGAACCGCAACCAAGTCTCATGTAACGCCTCATTAGGTTGTTGTCTGAAGTTGCTAATTTCATCCCTCAACTGTATCATCCAAGAGGGAGGAAAGAACCTTTCTAGGAAAGCTCCTTTCAACTCTCCCCGGGTTGTGATAGAGTCAGGGGTTAGCTCTGTCAACCATAACGATGCCTCATCAGACAGAGACAACGGAAACAACCTGAGCCTGATCGCTGTCTAACTTACTCCAGGAAATTCGAACGACTTACAGATACCCACAAAATTCATCAGGTGTCGGTTTGGATCGTCACCAGCAACACCACGGAACACTCCTCTCAAATTCAACAGCTGAATCATTGTGCTAGTGATGTTGAACTTGGCCCTGGGTGCTAGCGGAGGAAACGCAATAGCGCTCGTGGCACCAACTCTATCTAAGTCGACCTCCTCATCATTCAACTCAATGTCGACCTCAAGACCACCAGCATTCAAACGTTGTTGGGCTTATTGAGCTGCAGCGAGTCTCGCTGCCTCTTGTTGTTGTTCATTCATATTTCGCCTTATCGTTCTTGCAAGCTCGGGATCGTAGGGTAATATTGGTTCACCCGAGCGTCGGGTACTTGGCATGCACAACTATGTACCCTGTAACAACAAAAACAACAAATAAAAGTAAAAGCAGGAAATATGACTAAGAGTCAAATAAACACACCGGACTTAATAAACAACCGTATTCCCTGGCAACGGCGCCAAAATTTGATATGCCCAAATTACACCTCCAATTACGAAGCGTAAGCGGTCGTCGTCAAATATAGAACCCAACTAAGATTGGGGTCGATCCCACAGGGAATAAGGTGCAAATTAAGTCGTTAGTGAATTAGATGACTAGTAATCAATAGTTTCCGGTAAATGGGGGGGTTTGTGTGAACAATATTTGATCAAAGCAAATAATAATGTACGATTAATAATCAATATGAGAGTGAACTAGGGAAGTGCTCACCATGGTGTCGTAACAATTTCAACTCACAGCTTAACCGGGTTCTTTCTATATGCCTATCATGATGTGATTGAATTAATGGTATCATCTAAACGTTTCTCAACCAAATAGACAAATTTCCTTTTCAATTCTCTCAAACTTGAAAAGGTGAGATTTTAGATTTCAATCCTAAACATCAAGTAGATTAATCTAGTTACAGCATTAATCATAAGACGAGAAGTGGTGGTCTCGAATCCTCGTAGTTAATCAAATTTCCCGGTTTTAATCTCTTTACTCAAGAAAATTAAACCTAGGCATGTTCTAATGTTTGCAACCACTAGAAAATGTTAATAATGAATGATTAACAACGTGACAACATAAATATTGAACCCGACGCTACCCGGAATCTATATTGCTACTTTTGCCATGGCTCCCACAACCCTAGTTGTGGGAAGTTAGTTACTCATGCTATTAGGAGAAGAGAAGAAAATCATATTCATAATAAAGAGAAAAGATTCTTACAAAATAATGAACACAAGCTTCAGTTATCCAAGAACAAGAAAACCAAGATCCCAAGAACAATGGAAGAACAAGATGATGAAGAAGAAAAACGTGTAGTGTCGTGTTTTCTCTCCAAAAACTCGCTCAAAAGTCGACTAAAAATATCCTAGAACTATTGGGAAATCAATAATAAAATAACCCTAACACAGGGTATTTATAATAGTGCAGGAAATTAAGTCCAAAAATAAAACATTCGGAATCTGCGTCGCGTTGACGGCCCACCCTGACGGACCATCACAGGCGTGACTGGCCGTCACGGTGGCCGTCACCACTAGGCAGTGGTGCTGCCTCATTTGACGGCCAAGTTGATGGACCGTCACCTTGGTGACTGGCTGTCACGGAGGCCGTCACCACTAGGCAATGTTGCTGCCTCACTTGACGGCCAAGTTGACGGACCGTCACCTTGGTGACTGGCCGTCACGGTGGTCGTCACTCTTATCCAAAGGGTTTTTTTGCTCGTATTTCCTTCTGTTTCTATGTTTGTCTCTCTTTCCTGCAAACATAACATAAAACATCAAAAACGACGACGGTTGCTTGAGAACTTACAGTTATTCTTAGTTTAAAGGAGTCAAATATGCCGTAGAATGGCGGCACATCAGCGCCTCTAGCTTAGGACTGCTCCTAGCGCCACTCCACTAGCATCGCACATAACCTCAAAAGGTTGAGACCAATTAGGAGAAATAATGATGGGAGCTGAGACCAACTTTTCTTTAAGGCACTCGAATGCCATCAGACATGCTTTATCAAACACAATTTTTACCTCCTTCTCTAAAAATTTGCACAATGGATTAGCAATTTTGGAGAAGTCCTTGATAAACCTACTATAGAAATCAGCATACCCCAAAAAGCTTCGAATCCCCTTCATAGAAACTGGTGGAGGCAATTTTTCAATAACCTCAATCTTCACTTTGTCGACCTCAATACCCTTCTTGGAGATCCAATGGACAAGCACTATACCCTCTTTCACCATGAAGTGACATTTTTCCCAATTCAGCACTAGGTTGCACTCTTCACATCTTTTAAGCACACAACTCAAATGATCCAAACATTCTTCAAAAGAGTCACCCACTACCGAAAAGTCATCCATAAATACCTCAATAGTGTCCTCCACCATGTCTGAGAAAATGGACATCATGCAAGGCTGAAATGTTACTCGTACATTGCATAAACAAAAAGGCATCCTCTTGAAAGCAAATGTCCTATATGGACAGGTGAAAGTGGTCTTATCTTGGTCTTTAGGAGAAATTGAGATCTGATTTTATCCTGAATAACCATCAAGAAAACAATACCATCATCTTCTAGCAAGACGGTCTAACATCTGATCCATGAACGGCATTGGAAAATGGTCCTTCTCAGTCCAAGCATTCAGTTTCCTATAATCCATACATATGCGTCAGCCTGTGACTGGCCTTATTGTAATCAACTCATTCTTTGCATTTGGGACTACAGTAATCTCATCCTTCTTCAGCACATATTGAACTGGGCTCACCCACTTGTTGTCCGCAATAGGGTAAACCACACCTGCATCTAGCCACTTTATAATTTCCTTCTTGATAACCTCTTGCATAGGCTGATTCAACCTACGCTGGTGCTTAATACTCATAAAACAATCTGACATGAGCTAAATTTTATGTGTACATTTTCTAGGCAGAATCCTAATGATGTCTGCGTCTGCGATGGTCCAACCAATGGCCCTCTTAAACTTCTTCAAAATAGAAACCAGAGCTTCAACATGCCCTTCAACTAAGTCTGCAGCAATAATAACTAGCAAAGTCTCATTTTCTCCTACAAACACGTACCGAAGATGAGATGGAAGCGCTTTGAGCTCCAAGACTGGAGGCTCCTCAATAGATGGTCTGGCAGGCGGTGTCTGTATATTCTTCAGGTCCAAATCAAGCTTTTTTGGGGCATAGGTATAAGACCCCATACCTGTAAGTGCTTCGACCATATCATCATACTCTTCAATGTCATCTCCATCAAAATTCATAATTACAGTCGCAAGTGCTTCAACATGCACAATTAGTTGATCCTCATCAACCACATCAATAACAGAAATCACTCGCATGTCATCATGATGCTTCATAGACTGGCAGACATTAAAAGTAACTACCTCATCATTCAAACTGAACTTCATCTGCCCAGTCTCTAAATCCACAAACGTGCGTTCGGTAGCTAGGAATGGTCATCCAAAGATGATAAGAACCTCAAAATCCACCTCGCAGTCAAGAATCACAAATTCCGCAGGGAAGATGAAAGTATCAACTTTTACAAGCATATAATATAGAATACCTACAGGTCTTTTCATTGTGCGATCTGCCATAAGAAGACGCATTATCATCAGTTTGGGGGATCCCAAGCCCAACTGATTAAACACTGCAGGTGGCATCAGATTAATACTAGCACACAGATCACACAATGCCTTGGAAAAGTAGAACGCTCCAATCGTGCATGGAATAGTAAAAGCTCCTGGATCTTCCTTCTTCTACACCAAAGAATGGGAGGCTATTGCACTATAATGGTGCAAATTATCAGTTGGCTCAAAGATTACCATGCTCTTCCTAGTCACCAGATCCTTTATGAATTTAGCATATCCAGGCATCTACTCCAATGCTTCAACTAAAGGAATATTGACTGAAAGTTTTTTTAGCATCGAGATGAACTTGTAAAATTTACCATCCTCAACCTTTTTCTTCAATCCCTGTAGGTAAGGAGGAGGAGGCAATGGCATGGGCTTCAAGACTGGTGCAACCTCTTTGTTCTTTGTGATCAACTCAGAAGACTTTCTCTCACTTGTACCTTCACTGCTATCTTTTTCCTCAGACTCGACTACAACCTCAATATCATCTTCATCAGATTTAGCCAGCTCATCAACAACTATGGGCAAGGGAGGATCAATAGTTTGTTTTCCACTTCGGGTAGTCACAGCCATAGTTTGTTGATCACTTTTTAGATTCTGAATTGTATCACTTGGGAGAGTACCTTTTGATGCGGATTCAGGTTGTAGACATCTGACTCATTTTTGCCTCCATCTATTTTATTGCTACAGAATGAGACTCAACTTTCTGACTCATGCCAAAAAGATCTGCACGTATATCCTTTAAGCTTCCCTCCGTAGCATCATCCTTTTACAATAACTTATTCATTAGCTCTCTCATTGGTGGGAATGGTTGATCAGCACCTGATTTGTGATTTCTAGGTGAGACATATAGGCCACTCCTATAATTCTTGTAGCCATCTCTCTTCTACCAATCACCCTATCTACCTATACTACTGTCTCTATATCTGGACCGATTGAAGTTATCCTCTCTGTTCTTACCTTGATTTTCTTGGCCATTGTCCTGGAAACCTGTTCCTTGATCATTCAGGTAACTAACTTCCTCGTCAGAATCATACTCATCATGCCTTGGAGCTCTTCCTTTTAAACCAATTGCCTTTACCTTTTCCAGCCCACCATTAAGAATTTGCTTCATAATTAGATCTACAGTTGTTTTCAAGCTTGCAAAATTTTGTTTAATATCCTGAAGTTCTTGATGGTTGATAGAGTTCCCCACTACGTAAGTACCCACTGCACTCTCAGATTCTCTAGTGTGCCAGGCTCTGTCTGTCTTGGTGATCCTATCAAGCATCTCAGCTGCGTTATAATAAGTATTCTCCATGAATGCTCCTCCAGTCACTGTATCGACTACCACTTTTGTGTTATAATTCAATGCTCTGTAAAATATCTCCCTCAAATTCTCAGAATGTATTTTGTGTTTTGGGATCTGCTTCAGCTTCTTCTTAAACCTCAAACATGTCTCGTACAGTGCCTCTGTGGGTAGCTGTTTGAAGTTATAAATCATTTGTTTCAGCTGCAACATCTTAGACGGCAAAAAGAACCTCTCAAGGAACTGAGTCCTTAGCTCTAGCCATGTATATATATAGTTTTATGGCAGCTCACTCAGCCAAAGAGTTGCCTCTCCAGTCAAAGAAAATAGGAATAGCCTCTGTATAATAGCATCTTACTCCACTCCTGGCAGATTATACGCTTTGCAAATTCCCACAAAATTGGACACATGCATATTTGCATCCTCAGCGGGCAGCCTAGAAAACAGTCCTTACATATTCAACAGCTGGATCATGGTGCTGGTAATGTTAAACTTTGTACCCACTGGCAGTGGTGGCGCTACTATGGGTCTAGTACTTCCTACGTCATCTGCATCATCATCATCAATGTCATACCACGATACTTGTCATGGTTGTTGCAATTGTCGACCCCTATTCCCTCTTGGAATGACTGGTCCTCTAGGAAAATTTTGGTGATCTTCCCCGTCTGCTACAACTTGAGCATTTAGTACAGCTTGACAAGCAGCTTATTGTCGTGCCTGCCTTGCTTGCTCAGCTGCCGCGTTTAGGGCTGCAAGGTCTACTGCAATTGTAGCATCTTCAGCAGCGAGGGCATCTTCTCCTTCCTTTTTCCTTTGCTCTTCTTCTGTCAATAACCGAGTAGTGATCTGATCCAGTGTCTCATGATCTCCTTCCTTAGCCATGTTCCTTAGAGTTCTAATAAGTTCAGGATCATATGGGATTACGGGATTCCCTTGACTTCTTGTACTGGGCATGCACAAGTGTGCAACCTACGTAACAAAACAAAAACAACAAAAAAAGCAAAATCAGAAAATAAGGGCTTATAGTGAAATAAACACAATCTCTCTTAATCCTAAACCATATTCCCCGGCAACGGCGCCAAAATTTAATACACCTAAATTACACCTCCTTTTAGAAGTGCAAGTGGTCGCTATTCCAATATAGAACCTAATGTAGGCTGGGTTCGATCCCATAGGGAATATGGTAGGACTATGGTTGATTAGTGTTTACTTGCACTGTTAGCCGTTTATTTCCCTACAAAGAGGGGTTTTTTAATGTAACAAGTAATAATCATACCTAGAATGTAAACAAGTACCAAGTAACAGTTTTAAAAGTTGTAATCAATGGGAGGGATGACTAGGGTAGTATTCCCCATGAGATCATAACTTAGTAAGGCATTATACTTAATAAACTAGCTTGGTGCTTAGCTTCAGAATCGATAAGTTAGGTTTACCTAAATCCTTGGTCTGGAAAATAGATGAATTTCACCACACGCCTTGGTTCGGTAGTGGGTGTATGATTTACTAACCCTTACCCTGGATCCCAGATTAGCTATTCTCAGACAAGGTCAAGCTATTAGATGAGGGTTGATATTCTTAAATCTCCATCGTTGAACAACCCTTTTCCCATACGTTACCTACTTGGTCCGGTAAGTAAGGATAAGGTGAGTTCTAACATTTGCAGCTGTTAAAAAGCAATCAAAAAGAAGGGAAGAATAATACATGCATAAACACCGCCCTAGAATTACCAATTACTCTGCCTACTTCGTTAATCCTTTATGGTTCCCACAACCCTAGTTGTGGATTTAGCTACTCATGTTCTTAAGTAAATAATTAATGATTGTTAGAACAATTATCAGTAGATACTTACAACAAGAAGTAAAGAAATCTGAAATCTTGAAGAAAATCTCATGAACTCTTTAATTAATTAAGAACAATCTTTCAATCTCAAGAACTTGTGTATAAAGTCAACAAAAATGTAACAATGTAGTAACTATTTGAAAATAATGAGTAACTATCGAAAATAAAACCTAAGGGGAAGGATTTATAGATAAAAGAAACCAAATCCTAACTAATCTAGGAAAGTTGGACGCAGCACTACCGACAGGATGCACTACGGGCCATTGTGGATGCGACGGGCGTTGTGGGTGCCCGTCGGTCCTCTTTAGGTCTTTGTCTCAGTTCCCCTGCCTTGTTTCCACCGGCAGCAGTGACAGGCCATCATGGCTGTGATGCCCATCGTGGTTGCCCATCGGGTGCCGTTTCCTTCCTCATATCTTCTTGCCTTGTTTCCACGGATGTCTATGATGGGGCATCATGGGTCTGACGCCCATCATGGATCCCCATCACCCATACTAAGCTCATTGTATAGCCCCTGGATCATGTTGATAGGCCCTACGACATCCTGTCATGTCTTTCACGAGCATCGTGGCAGCCCGTAACGCATCCATGCCTTAGCTCCTTCAGCTACTTCATTCAGACGCCTTGTCCCATGGGCCATCGTGGGTGTAATGCCCATTGGGGCATGCCTTTTTCCCAGAAAACTGTAATACTTTTGCACTTTCATATTTTAAATACTTTTCTCTGTACATGTAACAAACGACATTAAATCTAACAAAA
The DNA here is from genome assembly GCA_003996215.1 of Jaltomata sinuosa. Lineage (NCBI taxonomy): Eukaryota > Viridiplantae > Streptophyta > Magnoliopsida > Solanales > Solanaceae > Jaltomata > Jaltomata sinuosa. Next base: position 119,889 of record QJPP01002073.1, on the reverse strand, counting down.
TGTACTTAAGAACTCCCAAAAATCCTTAGTTTTAAGCGTCAAAAGTGCAATTAGATCTCGGCACATCACTAACTCAACATCAACTAAGTATCTTCCCGTAGCTAAGAATGGGTGCCCTAGAATAATAGGCACTTCGAGATCAACATCACAATCTAATACCACAAAATCAGCCGGCAAGATGAACTTGTCCACTTTCACCAACACATTAAACAATATTTCCACTGGGCACTTAATCGAATGGTCAGCCATTAGCTTCCTCATTGGTGTGGATTTAGGAGGACCTAAGCCTAACTTTCTGAATATTATGAGGGGCATCAAATTGATGCTTTCTCCAAGGTCACATAAGGCTTTCCTGAATAAGAAGACACTAATAGTGTAAGGAATGGTGAAATCTCTCAAATCCTCTTACTTGTGGTCTATATTGCTTGTCATGACAGCACTACAACTATGGACACTTCAACCGTCCCTACATCAATCACTCTTTTCTTCTTCAGCAATTCCTTCATGAATTTAGCATAACCTGATATTTGCATGAGAGAGTCAACCAAAGAAATGTTGATAGATAGTTTGTTGAACATGTCTACAAACTTATTAAACTGATTATCTTCATTTTTTCTTGATTAACTTCTTAGTATATGGTGAAGGACCTTTAGGCAACAACCTTGGATCACTATGGTCTTCCTCCTCTATCTCACTTGCAACTTGAGGAAATGACTCGGTCTCATCCTTCTCCTTATTTGAACTATCATCATTAACAACGACAATGGGTGCACTAATCTTCACCCTAATATCTGGACTTGCATCACAATTCTTCTCAACCACCACTTCTTGTGTTATCTTGTCATTTGTGTCAACCATGAGTTCTTTGGTTGGTTTTCTCAATCCATCAAGCATTTCCCTACTTTGAATGACAATTGAAATCACATGACCATCATTCTTCAGATTTGCAAGAGTATTACTTGGAAGGGAACCTTTTAAACGAGGGTTAATTTGGGATGAGAGATGATTCATTTGATCTTCCAAATGTTTTATGGATGCTGAGTGGGAACTCACCATCTGATGAAGAGTAGACACCTCACTCTTCAAGTCTTTTATCTTGTTGTCCATAGACTCAACCTTTTGTAGTACTTTTGACAACATACCTTCAATTGTGAAGTTTATGGGGTCACTCACACTTGGTTGAATGGGGAAACATTATCTTTGGGTGGAGGTACATAGGGGTTAGCACTTCAATGATTATAGCAATCACTATCTCTCTCACACTCTCTCTATTGACCTTTACGATCTCGACCTTGCCCCTTGTCCCTCCATTGAGTGTCTTTATATTGATTCCAACCTTGGTTCTCATCCCTAGGATGCCAGGGGCCTTGATTGGCACCTTGATATCTGAGTCGAAACCCCAATAATAGAAAATAAGATTCTTCATCCATAGGAGAGTAAGCACCCTCCTCATGACCTTTTGAACCATAAGTAACCATAACATTGACACTTTTTATCCCAGCTCCCATCATATGCTTGTCCAACAAGTCAATCTAGGTCATCATTTTGGCTATGGTTTTATCTCTTTCCTCCTCCTTTCTCCTCATTTCACTAGTCATTATGGAGGAGGTAACACCCGATGAAATTTTAGCCTCTCTTATATGCCATTCTCTATTGGGTTTTGTCATTCGATCTAAGAGAGCCGAAGTAAGACCATAATTTTTATCCATGAGAGTCTAACCTGCGATGTTGTTAGCCACTAATTTGTTAATAAAGTCTAGTGCTTGATATAAACTTTGGAGAAGAACCCCTTCTGGCAAACCATGATTGGGACATAACAATAGTTTCTTCTTGAATCTCTGCCATACCTCATGCAATGGCTCATTCAGCAGTTGTCAAAAATTGGTAATCTCATCTCTTAATTAAATCATACATGAGGGTGGAAAAAATATGACCAAGAAGGCTTTTGTCATTCCCCGAGGCTACCCCCCGAACGCAATATGGTGCTTAGTATCACAAGTGACCCCAAGCTAACCCATGGCATTGCATATCTATACAAGTTCAAATTTTTTTTGGACATGCACTATGCGGAAGCTAAAAATAATATAATAACTAAAATGGGATGAACCCAAATATCTGAATATATGAAATATATAAATAGCATAGTGGTGACTGAAAACATTACTAACAACTGTTAAAATCTAGTCTATGTCTGAAAGACTTCTAACTGATAGGAGTTGCTGGGACATGCCTCTAGCTAACTCTAACAAATCTAAAATTGAAAGAGAAAGACTGAAAATAAAGCATGTCTATCATCCTCGAGCTATGAGGACTCACCACTGAGGCTGCTGAGTACGGACTGGAAGTCGAACTAAGCGCGGCTTGGATGCTGAGTGCCTGAACCTACATAATACAATGATGTAGCACAAAAGTATGCATCAGTACTTTGAATGTACTGAGCATGCAGGATATGTGCTAAGTTAGACAATATAGAACTTAACATAGAAATAGATATACTGGCATATAACTCAAATCTGAACTGGATTCTATGACCAAGTACTAATCATAAAGATATAACATGCTAAACTGAAGACTGGAGTAAATACTGAATACATGGTCAATACAACGTGAGTCTAACTGTGGGAAACACTATTAACCGACATACCCTAAGTTGAGCTAACTATAGGGACAACCTGTAACCCTGGATGGAAGGGTGTTCATACCTTGCCAAGGGTACAAATAAGTCTGACGTGGATACACTACTGATGTCCACAATGGACAAGGATGTGCAGCCTAGTCTGACAGCTGACTCCTTTAATACCTACTGTGGCGTCATAGTTTTGTGACTTGGGGACTGTTGTCTTAGCCTAAATTGATAGCTAAGACTTCATCCCCTCGTCCGCTCGGTACTAAGTCTACTCCCAATTGAATATAAGCAACAATGCACTGAAATAATGAATAGCTCAAAGTACTGCTAATTAACTAAGAATGCAACATACATATACTAAAATATGGCATTTGAATTCTGAAACATTATTGTCTCACTAATCTGCCTAGGAAGCATAATCTATGAAATACTGGAATTAACATAACTAGGATTTTTGAATTCTATACATGAACTGTACTAATTCTCCAAGAAACATGAACTACGCATCCTATAAGTTATAGCATACGAATAGCAAAGAAATGTCTGAGGTTTATGAATTCTAGGTCTAATCAATCAAGGAGAAATTGAAGGAACTGGTTGAGTTCTAGGGACCTAATAGGTGAAAGGAACCCACTAGTGATATCCCACATATCTGATGAAGAGAACTATGGATAAATCCTATGGATTTTGGGGCTGAACTTGAAGAAGACCTCTGCTTGCTCTTGGGAGAAAACTATGCCTCTTTATCTTCTTTTCTTTCTAAGTCTGATGATTTTAGGAGAATGAATGTTTTAGGTAGTTTTTGACTAGTTAATTAGGCATAGACGACAAAAAATGGCATAGCTTAGGCCTTAAAAGAGAAAGGAAAAGTCTAGAATACCATGGGAAATTAAAAGAAATCTGCTGAAAATCGCGACTCAAAGATCAAGACTTGGTTGACGTACCATACATATGGATGATAGACCATCAAATGAGTCTTGGTCCTACCCAGGAGTCTTAGGGGTTCTCTGATCTAAGAGAACTATGACCCACAAGACAGACCATACTCCTGAATGATAGTTCATCATATGGATCGTGGTTCCTGGGACTTTGGTCTGGTCTGGGGATGCCACAAGTCAAAGAAAGAACCGTGTTTCTGAAGAACAGTCCATAACCTGACTCATGGTTCCTAAGTCCTGAACTGAGGGTTCTCTAATTAAGGGAAACCACTGGTAACAGGACAGACCGTGGCTCTAAACTACGGTCTGTGATCCCGTCTGTGGTTCTGAGTAACGGAAATTATACTTCTCTAATCTTTGGATCCACGAGCCAAATAATGGTTCGTAGTCTTGTACTATGGCCCATGATCCAACTCGTGGTTCCTGGGACATGGACTGGGGGTCTACTTGAAATAGGAACTACGATTGAGATAATGGACAGCGGTTCCAGACTACAGTCTGTGATTTTAACCATGGTCCCTGGAACTTAAACTTTTGGCCTACTGGAAATGGGAATTATGGACAAGATGACGGACCATGCTTCCAAACTACGGTCCATGGTCTTAACCGTCATTCCTGGAGACTTGATTGATTTTTTTTCTGAAATTTTTGTTTCTTCTGGTTTTTCTGAGCTAAGTCTGGGCTTGGGAGTTCTGGGGTATTACAACTTCAACAAACCCATTCAAAGTCATAATGGAGCCCTCAGGGAGCTCTTTAAGCCATGTGGTGCCTCTCCCGTAAGAGAGAACGGGAACAACTAAATTCAAATTGACTCTTGAGTTATGTTTTGTATGTTAAAGGGATGACAAATCTCGACAAAATTTTGGATATGTAAATTTGCATCTTCATGGGTTAGGCCTCCAAATAGTCTCTTCATTTGTATCAAATGCAATATTGTACTCGTTACATGGAATACAATGTTGCCAACAGTTGAAGGTAGTCAGATGGAACCCATGACACCATGAACAATAGGTCTGTCCTCCACGTCCATGAATCCTTCCACACTTTCTTGATCACCTTCTTGGCTCATAAGCAACCTATTCTAAGCCACAAAAATAACAAAAAAGTAAAGGAGAACAAATGCTCAACAAGAGTAAATTAAAAGACACTAAAAGGGCAAATAAAAACCATTCCTAGACAACAGCGCCATTTTTGGTAACATTCAAAAGCACTCTCCTAAAGGAGGTGGTAACAATCGCCAAGTAAAATAGTAAGAAACCCAATGGATGTCGGGGTCAAATCCACAAAGAATGGAATGATGAATTTCCACTAAACATCGAGTTTTAATTCACTAGAGTAAGCAATTGTTCAAATAAGCAAAAGTAAAATTGGGGGAAAAGGTTTGGGAAATCAAAATTTGAATTATTAAAACTTAACGAAGTAAACACGAGAGTTTCAATCAAGAGAGGAAGCCTAGGGGTGTGCTTCCGATGGGGTCTTACAATGGGATAGGGATTGATTATTCAAACAAACTTTCAATTAATAGCATCGGTAACTTGGTTCAAGCTATACTTAATAGTTTTTCAACCTACCAAGCATATTTACTATGGTCTTTGTTCAAGCCCCATAGTTTAACATCAAACCAACCAATTAATGCTTGGGTGAATCAAACTATCTCTAGATTTTACTTTTAGATGAGTATTTCCTATAATCAAGCTATTTCTAGCCTTAATTTATGGTGAAAATCTCAAATCCCCACTATTGAATTCTTACCCAATTTATGAACTCATTCTTCAAGCAAGCATAAAATTAGTAAGCTAAATCAATGTTTGCAACCATCAATTTTATTATTAAAACATGAAGAATTAAATAGACCCATACTAAATAATCAATTATAAGGTTAAATAATCAACACTCATTCCCAATTTCAAACACCCATAATGCACACACCCCTAGAATAGAATTTAGCTACTCATAGCCAAGAAATAATAAAAGATACCAAATGGGTTTCCCAAAAATCCATTTATTGTGCAACCTAAGCTCAAATTTCAAGCTCAAAATTGTCTATAATAGGGTTTTTACTTAGGGGAGAAGAAGAGAGAAAATGTACTCTCTCAACTCTATTACTTGGGAAAGTAAAAAACTGCTCAATTCTTTTGGTACAGATCCCAAAAAAGGGTTTTAGAACCTTATCAAATGCATCATACATAATTATACAAAACTACCCTTTGGGGCATGTACGAAATGAAGGGTGAAGGAACATATGGATGCTCCTTGGTATTTGCAACTCATAGGCGCCCAACTTCCTAGGCAGTGATGACCAACTAGGTACGTTGTTAGGTGTAAAGGAAAGGGCGATCACCCCTGGCATTGTGCGGCTCGCATGTAGCTAACTGCTCGAGCAGTATTTGATCCTTTATGTGGGTTGACACCTGCAAAATACAGGTGTCCTCTTGTATCTTGCATGTCACTTTGCCTCTCTTAACAAATTCTTCCCCTTCTAATCATCTTTGTACTTTAACTCCACTTTAAGCTCTTTTGGATTCAAATCCTTTTCTTTATTCATTTGACTAAGAGTACCTAAATTTATGATAATAAAGGCAATAAGTACCTATAATTCTCATTAAAACATGGCAATAATATATGAATAAAGGCTCAATAAGTTGGTACATTACCAACTTATCACTTACCCCGATAGTTGGAGAAGAAAAGCAAAGGAACGTGGTTCGTGCCCAACGTTTAGTTCGCCTTTGCTGCACCCTAAGATCTCGATATGGGACAACAAATTTAAGATGTTCCAGGGTGAAAAATGGCTTAGCTTAATCTTGTTAATAGTAAACTCGTACCTTCTCTGTCTAGGTCTATTTAGGGATGAACAGTTGGTAAATTGATATCTATTGTAACAATCTATCTCGTTGTTATTGAAAGGTTGCAATAAAAGTAACTAAATTAGTATCTTTTGGGATATGGTCAGTTAGGTTAAATCATGGGGTCAATTTTGAGGGTGTATAAATAAATCACGGGAGTAAAATATGGCCAAGGACACGCTGCTAGCATCCCTCATTGTGAAAAGCCTGAGCACATTATGATGATTCATTGCAGCGAAGGAGGCCTCATCACGCAATCCATTATGATGAAGCAACCCTCATCTAGATGAGAGCATGGGACAAAAACTTAGACCAAAACCTACTCATCCTTTAAGCTCTTTTCCAAAAGAGGGCCTCCTCCTAAGAATGCTCCAACTCTCTCTCAACCTTAGAAAACAAAAAGAAGAGAAGAAAATCTCTCAGGAAAGGGGTTAGACTCCTTTGCCCCCATGGTAACCATCCCTTCAGATTTGCTGGGATGAGGATGCTATGCAAATTGCATGCATCTTGGAAACAACCCGATGTTCGAGGTAGGTTATGATTAAATAATAGCAAGACTTTATTAGTAAGCATATTTCTTGTATAGAAATTGTTGGAGACAATAGGCTTAGGCCTTCGGGCATAGAGTTTGGACAATAATAGCTGGATGTAGTTAATAATTCTGGATTGTGAATGATTTTATGTATGGTGAGTTGTGAATATAGAAGGTGCTTAGGGTGTAATGCCTGAGACTTAAACCTTGTGTTTAATAACTAGGTGATGCCTGAACGATATAAATCTAACTGATAAGAAGAATAACTTAAGAATGATCCTTAATTAAATTATGAGAAGTTTGGCTGCCTAGTTGGTGTGGTTGAAGCCCTATTATAATAGCTTGGGATCCCATAAAAGATTGACCTGGTGGTTATGTTCTGGGATTTAGGATTTAAATAAGAAATAATAAGAATTGCTTACACAAAGGCCCCATAATTAGGAGGAAATAGACGGATAACGAAGTTAAGACGAGTAATGATCCTATATCTGGAAACATGAAACCTATGCTAGTGTCATAAGGGGTATGGTTGGTCAGGTCTAAATAGAAGTGTAGAACCCATCAGCATAGCGAGCAAGTTTAGCAAGGGCTTGTAGGCACCATGTTAAAGAGGAGTTAATACCCACCTTATCACCTATTTTTAGTGAAATGGTGTAACTTGTGATTGATCCTCAAATATGGTTGTATTATATGTGTTTTCCTTGTTGTGCTTGTATGAATAGGCTATTGAACATAAAGTGATAAGTGAGCTAAAATAACTAAGTGTGAATAGTGTCTTTGACACCATATATATATATACACATGTATGCATTAATCAGATATGGGCTACAGAGCCTAGTTGCATTGACTACTGTCAGTATGATTACTATGGAACGGATACTACGTCGATATGATACATGGACACCTAGGGTCCCCTGCAGGTCAAAGCTAGTGGGCAGAAATAAGACCCATAGCTTGTATGTACACATTCTTGCATACTTCACTGCATATGTTATTGCATTATCATTATGCTTCATTGTATTGCCTTGTTATTAGTGGTATGGGGTGGCATTGTAGTTATGAGTAGAGTCTATGAGTACTAAATATACTGATGAGTAAGTGGTAGATAAAATTAGTTCCCTTGTGTATGAATTCGATGAATGTCTGTAGGAACCTTCAATGAATTCAGATGTAGTTGAGTACACTGTGAGGACCTAAATCAAATAACCTGTTCGATTGATAGTTGCTGGGTGAATTCGAGTAGTGGTTAATGCCTTACCACTAAGCATAATTGTGTAAGTAATGACAAATGGGAACAAGAGGATGTTAGTAGGGATTAGAGGATACCTTTTAGCTGGAATGAAGGGTAGATGGTCGGGGATGGGTGAAAAGTGCTTATAGATGACCAATTACACGAATTTCCTTGTTGTATGTTAAAGTGATAGTATATTTTTAGTATTGATTTCTATGTATATGAATTATGTGAACTAATCTTAGTCGGTTGATGCTACCTACCAGTATGTGTGGTTGTACTGATGCTACTCTTGCTACACCTTTGGTGTAGATGTGTGATAGGTTGACTAAAGTTGGAGCTTGAATTAAAGAGTCTCCACCAGCAACTTCCGTTCTCTATTCATCAAGCGGGAGTTGTGTCTTTTATGTTTTGTCATGTCCTTCTTTAGTAGCTCTTGTATAGGCTTAGACTAGTTCTTGGGGAAATTGTTGTAACTTGGATAATTGGCAGTCCATGTGTATTCACTATCTTATGGTTAATGAGATTTATGCAGTTGTTTCTATATCATTACATTTTGAAATTTCTTAAAAAGACTTCTGCATGTCAAGGGTCAGGTGGTTTTAAGGTTCTCCTACCTGGATAGGTTAGAGTAGGTGCCCGTACAGCCCCATCGTATTTTGGCATCATGAAACATATGCAAAGCAAGTACCCAACTAAGAGTCGGGGTCGAATCCCACAAGGATTGGAGTTAAATTTTGCAAAATTTTGTAAACCAAATCACAAGAGTATGCACATTATATTAAACAAGAAAGTAAAATTAGGGGATGTGTGTAATCAAGTGAATAGTATCAATAGCAAGTGACAATGTTAACACAATTGTTTAGATATCAAGATTGGAGAATCTAGGGGTGTGCTTTCGATGGGGTATAACTTTGATTGGAATTAACTAAATGACGTAGAACAAATTATTGTATGAATAGCTTTTGGTTCTAGCTATAATCAAGGTCTTTCAACCCAAGAGTATGTCTATTTTGAGGTTTTTCAAACTCCAAAACCGAATTCAATCAACAACCAAACATATGCTTGAGTAAGCTAAACTATTTCTAGATTTAGCCATTAGATGAGGTTTAAAGCCCTAAATCCTCACTATTGAAGACTTACCCAATTAAACTTCTCTCTCTCAAGCAAAAGTGAAATTAGAGAGTTTAATTAATGTTTGCAACCATTAATCTTAGGATTAAAACTTGAAGAAATCAATAGATCCTTGCAACTATTAATCTTAGGACTAAAACTTGAAGAAATCAATAGATCCATACATTATAATCAATTCCAAGAACAAATAGTCAATACCCAATCAATACTAAACACCCATCATTGAACACACCCCTAAAACAGAAATTAGCTACTCATATTAAAGAAAAGAGAATTATACCATATGGGTGTTCCTCAATTCCATTCATGATGAGAAAATAAGTTCAATTCCAAGCTTTCAATATCAATAGATGAGTTTTCAATATTCTAGAAGAAGGAGAAGGTACGTTGTACATATCTCAATGTACTATACTATAACATACAAATTGGGAAAATGCTCCCTAGAAATATCCTATGCACAGATCCGAAAATGTCATTGGAAACTTCCCAAATACGCTAAAGAAATGTTGGAAAAAATTTCCCCTTGAGTAGTTTGTGTTGGAAGTGCGCTTGCACCTACGATCGCAGTTCCTAACTTGTGGCATGCAGGTGCCTAAATCATGGGCAGTCGTTGTCTTCTCTCGTGCGTGGAACCTACAAAATGCAGGTGCTGACTTGCTGCACACATGTCTCACATAGGTTCCCGTCAGTAAGTTTTTCTTCTGTTATTCTCTCGACTTGAATTTCTTCCTTAGCTTGTAGCTCATGGTTTTAGCTTCATTTCATTGCATATTTGGGTTCAAATCCTCTTCCATCTTCAAGTCATACGAATGCCTGCATATAAGAGAACAAAGGCAAAAAATCCTTCTATATAGCACAAGATTAAGGCAATAATTCATGCTTAAGAGGTAAATAATTTGGTAAATTACCAACTTATCAAACCCCCAAACTTGAACTATTGCTTGTCCCCAAGAAAAACATTCACTAAGCATAGGATTGACTCAAGCTTCAAAGAAACAAGGATCGTACTAGGACTACTATGAATCGAATGAAATAAAACAACAAAAAGACTCTAAACAAAAAAGACTCAATGAAAAGCAGTATCACAATTGGTACCACCACGAGCTTAAGGTAAACACAATCAATTCAAAATTCTTTACAAGAGACTTCACTTCTTCATTCAAAAACCAGAGAACTTCTTCACTTAAAGCAAGATCAACTTATCGCATTCATTCTCTTCAGTTAGGGTCAAGACTTCAGTATTTACTTCAAGGTTGTAATGCCACTCACCACAAGAGAGAATCCCACTCACAATCATCTAATTCATAATATAGGGATTATAAGATACTAGAAAGACGCTCACTCTCTCAAAGAAGTTCAAGTGCACACACATAGAACCATAAGCTTTCCCTTTATGTAATTTGCCACTAATGTAGAGTTGCAAATCTCGAAATCACTAAAGACTTGCGAGTAACTATGTAGGCTAGGATCAAGGGAAGGATATCATTTAGGTTAAGTGACTCGAACCTCCCTAACGCTATTATTAGGCATTTAAGTACACCACTCATATCATTGATTCAGCTTCACCGTATTTCTCCCTCTCACAATCCAAGTTTTCCCAAACCCATTCTTCCCAACACCTTTGTTTTATTCATTTAGCATTCATAAGGCAAGAGGTAGAACCACTCAATTATTTTTCTTTTTTTTTTCCATTATTTGATAGTTTCAAGCAATTCATAAGATAAGCATTAGGTGCTACCCAACATTAAAGCTCATTCACTCATTTATGACATTCATACATACACCCCCAAACTTAGGCTTTTTCCTACATCGAACATCCCAACTTTTCATTCAAGTTCCCCCCAAACTTAGGCATTTATCCTACATCTTCATTTGTCAAGTAATTAGGGAGGAAAGGGTGCCAAGATAGAGGATTCCAACAAGGTAAATGTGTGTAACATGGTTGCCAGGAAAAGGTCAAAGGATCAAAGGGGTTGACTAGGATCAATGTTAAGGGAAGGAAACTTTTTGTTAAAGTGACTATCCAAAGATGGCCTAAGGTCATCTTCCAAGATAAGCAACATCTAGGATTTCTCATTAAATCATATTCGGGGTAAGTTTTAGATGACATGCATACACAATAATATACTAAACCTTATCACACAAGGCATCACAATCACTAGGAGTTAACAATTATTCTCCAAATCAATTGAAATGGATGACTTTTGACAAGCTATTCTGAGTTTCATGAAACTTATTTGTGAACAAAAAGCCAAATGAAGAATGTAAAGATCATGACAAGAGAATGCTTTTTCAAATTCATTTTCTCCTCTTTCTCAATTTTATAAATCATTTTCCAAAACATTTTTGGTGGTCCCATTTGAGACAAGTGCAATACAGACTCAAAATAAATACTAAAAATGACATTTTTCCTTAAGAAAGTTGCCTCTCAATCTATCATAGGGAAATGTCACCCGGTTCAACACAGAAAATAAAGAAAAACAAAATTTTGCTCCTTGAGAAATAATCGTGGTACAAAGAAAACTCTCAGAGTTTATTAAAAAATACGAACTACAAAGGCAATATTGTACTACACGCTCATGAATCATTTGATAAATGAGGCTCAGTGAAGGCACTAAGTGCAATTTACAAAGCACAAGTAGTAGGACAATTGGCATATGAAATCGACCTAACAAAATGACATAAACTCACATCTAAAAATAAAAGACCAGTCCCAGTGAGGGAACAAAATTTAAGCATACCAAAATAAAGGTAACAAAATCATGCCCAATAAAGGCCAAATATTATCAAAAATTACAAATCAAGCTCGACAAGGGCACCAAATAATCAATGATATGCCCACCCCCAACTAAAACTATGCATTATCCCAGTGCAAAGTAATAAAAATAAGAGGAATGGGTATAAGGATTCCCTAAAATAGTTGAGACTCTTCAGACTAGACTTAAGGCTGATAAATGACCAACTGCGGTCCAAGAAGGGGATATGCATGCGCACTTAGAGCGTAAGTGGCAAGGTCTAGACATTTTAAGCTTCAGTTGTCTATCTCACACGTGCGCCCCACCTGCGGCTTACAAGTGGACACATGAAGGCGCATTCACGATGCATGTTGCATGAGAAAATCATTGAAAGCTTCAATGATCTATCTATCTCATGCGCTACACCTGTGTGCTACAGTGTGGGAACTGTGCTTCGCAGGTCTAGCATAGGTTTTCTCTAAAATTCCATCCAAGTGCCAGTTAACTGGACCACAACCTGCACTATGCTTGTGTGTCAGGGAGGTGCTCTTATGGCCGTAGTTTGAATGCATGTTGCCTCTAAATTACAATATATTTTTACCTAATTTCTGGTTGGCAGGTGCATTAAACCTGTAGCTCGTGGATGTGTAGGTGCACTCTACAGGTGAAGCATGTGTGCCTTCTGAAGTCTCCCTTGGAGCACTTGATTTTTATAGCTTGATCCTACCTAAAAAACATCAAAAATAACAGCAAGTAAAGTAAAAAATGAAAATAAAATGAATGCTTGCATTTCCTCCCAAGAAGCACTTGATTTAACATCATGGCTCGATGGTATTACCTCACATCCATGGTTGTTTGAGGTAAGTCACCCTATTAGGATGACTTTTTTAGGGACACCAAAGTATTGCTTGACTTGCTGGCCATTCACTTTAAACCTTGACCCAGTTTTCCCTTCAAGTTCAATTGTCCAATTTGAGAAGACTTGAGATACTTTGTAAGGACCGGACCACTTGGATTTCAACTTTTCTCGAAAAAGTCAAATCCTGGAATTGAATAGAACTACCCATTCTCCGAAAGCAAACTCGTGCTTCAATATCTTTTGATATTGAAAGTACTTCATTCTAACCTTGTAGAGGAAGGCACTCTCGTAATGTCTCATTCAGAACTCATCAATCTCATTAAGATCTTCAACCCTCGCATGGGCAGCCTTTTTCCAATTAAGATTCAATATTTTTGACACCCACATGGCCTTATGCTCAAGTTCCATAGGTAAATAGCATGCTTTGCGAAATACTATATGATATAGACATTCCAATGGGTGTTTTGAAAGTTGTTCGATAAACCCAAAACATATCATCCAGCTTCCTTGTCTAATCAATCGTATTAGCATTTACCATATTTGATAAAATGGATTTGATCTCCTGATTAGATACTTTCACTTGGACACTCATTTGGGGATGGTATAAAGTAGCAACCTTATGTTTCACACCATACCTTTTAAGCAACAAACTGAACAAATGATTGTAAAAGTAGGTCTCTCATCACTGATATTGGCACGAGAGGTACCAAATCTTAAGAAGATATGTTTCTTCAAAAATGCAGTCACACTTTTCCCCTCATTATTTATAATAACCCTTTAGGTCATTCCCATATTTACTCTTTCTTTATACTATTAGAGCTTTCTTATAGTGGCCCCAAGTTATTTATGGCTTACTGGGACTAGTGATTTAGTGCCCTGGTTGTTCGTTTGTTCTTTATGGTCATTTTCCTATTTTAGAACTTTAACTTATGAAATCATTGACTTTATTCAATATTCTTAGCTAACGTACTCAAAATCGAATTCGGATAGTTCTGTTAGCTCCAGAATGTGGAGTTTTGTCTAGAAGGACCTTTAGTCGAGGACTGAGAACTTTCGATGTGGTTTTATGTTGTTTTTTCTATTTTTAGGCCACTTGAAGTTGAAAGTGTGACTTAGGTCAACTTCTGATGATTGGAGCATCAGTTCGAAATCCAACAATTCCATCAGCTTTGGAATGTTGTGTTTGGGTTAGGTAGGTGGTTGGTTCAAGTGTCAGGTGAGCCGGGCTTATTTTGGGTGTTTGATTGGTTTTAGTTAGTGTTGACTTAGGTCAATGTTCCTCCAAAACAACCTCGTATGGAAGTTTTGTCAATTCTGTTAAGTCCGAAATGTTGTTTCCACTCTAATAGCGTATTTGGTTTGTGGGTATCGGGTTTTGATTGTGCCTGAAATACCCTGTTAAAGTTTTCAGCTCAGCTGGTTTTCTACAACTGGTGGCCTTCAGTTCCAATGGCACCTAGGCAGCACGATGGCATTATGCCTGCACCTGCCCGCCAGCACTGATAGAGCCCCTACCATTCGTGTCACGCCCTAAGGATACCCCCTAGATGCAACACGGTGCTTAGTGTCACAAGTGACCCCAAGCTAACCCATGGCATAGCACATCTATACAAAAATCAGGTCAAGACATGCATTGTGCGGAAGCTAAAACAGTTTTAATATATGAAAGTGGGAAGAACCCAAGAATATAAATATATAAAGTATATAAAATATAGTGTTGACTGGAAACCACACTAACGACAGTTGAATCTAGTCTATGTCTGAAAGCCTTCTAATTGAATAGGAGTTGTTGGTACTTGCCTCTAGCTAATTCTAATAAATCTAAAACTGTAAATAAATACAGAAGGTATAAGCATGTCTATCATCCTCGAACTACTGAGTACTCACCAACTAAGCTGCTGGATACGGACCGAAAATCAAACTAAGCACGGTCTGGATGCTGAGTGCCTGAACCTACATCATAAAATGATGTAGCACAAAAGTATGCGTCAGTACTTTGAATGTACTGAGCATGCAGAATATGTACAAAGCTGGACAATATAGAACTGGACATGAAAATAGATATACTGCAACATAACTGAAAGCTGAACTGAATGCAATGACCAATTATAAATCAGGAAATAACAAGCTGAACTGAATACTGAACATAAATAATGGATACACGGTCAATGCATATGAATCTGACTGTGAGAGACACTACTAACCGACATACCCCAAGTTGAGCTAACTATGGGGCCAACCTGTAACCCTGGATGGAAGGGTGTTCATACCTTGCCAAGGGTACGAACAAGTCTGACGTGGGTCCACTACTGATATCCACAAGGGACAAGCAGGTGCAGCCTAGTCTGACAGCTGACTTCTTTAAACCTATGGTGGAGCCGTAGTTCTGGGACTTGGGGACTGCTTCTAAAGGTCTTAGCCTAAGCTGACAGCTAAGCCTTCATCCCCTCGTCCACTCGGTACTAAGTCTACTCCCACTGAATGTAACTAATAATGTACCAAAATAAAGGATAGCTCAAAATACTGATAAATGACTGAGAATGCAACATACATAGGCTGAAGGATAATGGCATTCAACTTCTGAAACATAAGCATATAACGGATCTTCCTAGCGAGCTAAATTCATGAGAATACTGGAATTTCTACAAGCTAGGGTTTTTTAGCATTATTCATGAAACTGTACTAGTTCTACAAGAAACATATAATCAACACCATAAAAGCTGTAAGAATTGAATTACAATTAGTTCCTAAGATTTAGGAACCCTAGGTCTGAACATTCATGGAGAAAACTAAAGGCTTACTGGAATCTAGGGACCTAATGGGTGAAAGGAACCCACTAGTGAAATCCCACATACCTGATGAAGAAATGTACGGAGAAATCCTTGGATTTTTGGGGCTCAACTTGATAAAGACCTATGTTTGTTATTGAGAGAAAACTATCGCCTCTTTTGATTCTTTTCTTTCTAAGTCCGATGAATTTAGGATAATGAAGGTTTTCTTTCTAATACCTTTTACTATGCAGTTTCGATCTGCACCACTATCAAGCAAAGCAATTCTGTTAATCACAAATTGTTTATTAATAAATATATGAACAGGTATATGGTGACTCTGAGGTCTGACCGAGGAAATGACAGTTACACCTGGAGCTTCAGAAGTAGAAGTAGAATTACCAGGTTCAGCTAGGTGGTCATTATTAAAATGAAGAGGATTAATATCATCTTCTTGAGAAGTTTCATGATCAGAATCGGGGTTCTGGGTGGCGACCTTTTTGAGGATTTGATCAGTAAGAATATTTGTTTCGACTTTTCCAAGTCTGGATTTGATATTACGGATTTCATCCTTAAGATTGGAGACTTCATGACAAAGGTAGGCAATAGTGGGTTCAGACAGGTTGTCTGATAGGTTCATGATTTGTTTCATGCTGAAGGGTTCAACTACTGGCTGGGGTTTTGGTTTGTCAGTGTTGAGAATGATATTCTTGAGTTCTATAAGATAGTATTTTCTAGAATCTTCATCAGTGATATGTTGGATGATGTCAAAAAGGGTTTCTTTTGAGTCGTTTGAAAGGACTCTGATATTTTGGGGAGTATTGTCACAAACACAGAAAGCTTCAGTGCAATTGCAATCATGACCTGATTGGCTAGAATCAAATTCATACTCAATGTTGATGTCTTCATCATCACTTGATTCATCAGAAGAGTGAAGTGAAGAGTCAGAGAAGGGTTCATCTAGAATGGAAAGGAGTTTTTCCTTGGTATTTCCATCTATACCAAGAAGGTTAACTTTTTTCTTCTTGGTTTTTTGACTTGCATTCGTTGGATTTATGACCAGACTTTCCACATGTCCAGCAAACATCAGGTTTAGAACCTCGGGGTCTTTCGGACCTGGATTTCTTTTTGGTAATTTTGGTTGGATCTCTTCGAGAATTAATTAGAGGAGGTCTCTTGGATTTTTTGTCCTTCTTTACTCGATCAGAAGGAGTGATAAAACCGAAGTCTTGGCAAAAACTTTCTAATTCTCGTCTAGAGGATGATTGCTCTTTTTTGAGCTGATGTTTGAGTTTAATATATGTGTAGAGTTTGAGTCCTACGATATTGATAGTAATGACAAGATCCCCATATGTCAATTGACTATAAGGAATTTGACCATCGTTGCGGTCTTGGATTTTGGTTCTGACTTTATCAGCGAAAAGAGGGGGAAGGCCACTTATAAAGCGTTTTTCCAGAAATACAGATGACAGTCTGGGTGAATCATGAGTTTGCTTAGGAAAGCATGTTTATATCTAATGAAGTCATCTAGTGTAGGACAACTGAGGTTGTTAAGGATTTGGAGACCTCTATCTTGGAAGAGTTTGGGCTCGCCAATGAAATGCTTAGCGATATGATAGAGAAGTATGGCACAAGCATCTTCTCTAATAACTTGGGACTGTGTTTCAGAAGTTCCTTCCAATTTGACAACATTTTCTGTTGCAGAGGCATTATAAATAAGTTGCTTGGTCTCATCATTGCAGTAGTTATCCACCAATGTTTTAACATGCCAGTGAATCCAGCAACGATCATAATGGCAGCTTCTTTATCCGTAGAGCTCCTTATCTTATATGCAGTAATAGCTACTCCTATTTCATGGAGTTTGTTGTAGATTTGATGTTCAGCTAAGCCATTAATATTTCATTCTGTGATGCCTCTTCTTTCATGGGAAGAAGTGGATAGGAAAGCATTTTCCTCATATTGGAGGTCTGGGAAAGATAGACGATTATGATAGTTTTTCCTGTTGTGGAAACGATCATTCGACAATTTATGAATAAGAGTGGGTTTTTCATGAAGAGTTGAAACTATTGTCTGGGGTTTCTCTTCTTTAGTAGAGATGTTGAAGTTGGAAAGTTGCTCATTGATTTTATCGAGAACATTTCCAGATATTTCAAAGGTATCTTTGAATTTAGGGAATTTATCCCTAGAAAATTTCGTAAGTTTAAACCCTGGGTTAGGTTCAAAGTTCTGGTTAGAAGAAGTAGAAGATGGAATAGGTCTTCTACTTATGGAAGGTTTGGAATCTTTGATTTGTCTAGAAATAGTGTGAAGAATTTGGTTGGAGTAGTTGTTCTGCTCTACTACTCGATCTATGTCAGCAGAGGTGACAAAGGAGGCGGGCTTATCACTTTTTTCTTTAAAAGGAGAAGCTTTGATAATAGTGCCAGCTATAGAGATATTGATTCCTTCGAGAGGAGGAGTGGTAGATTCTACAACTTTGTTAGAAGTTGAATACCATTTGTTGATAATGACTTGAAGGGATTCGATTTGGTTATCGATCTTACCAGTCATTTCAAACCATTTAAAGAATTTGATTTCGCAACCTATTCTTTTCATGTCTGTTATCCAAGAATCTCTGAAGGCTTCTCTTTGTTGGAGAGTATAAGTAGTAACATACCACTTCCTCTTAGTTTGGTTTTCAGGATGAGTCCAAAGTTTATGAAGGATATTTTGGTCAGGACTGAAAGTACTGCCTGCTTTGATCATTTTGATCCATCCTGGTTTATCCTCTTGAGGAGGTGCCATTTCACTAGCAGTGGGGCTAGTGGGGAGATCCTGGTAAAAGACTTTGGGGATTTCTCCCGAAAAGTCTACTCCAGTGACTTTTCCCTTGTCATTATTTACTGAAATAGTTTCTACTTCCTCTGGGGTTTTTGAAGAAGAAGGTGGTCTAGGAATAGGTCTAGAAGGACATGAGGTTGAAGGACTAGACCAGGACGACCTTCAATGAGATGTGGATCTCGTTATATGATCGTCAAGGAATTTGAGTTCTATCGATCCATCGGGGAACTGTATGACTCTTTCAATTTAAGATCTCTCAGTGTGAGATGAGAAAGGTTGGGTTATGGAATCAAAGTGCCAATCATTGCTGGAGAGAACATCATTCCATTTGAGGAGTCTAGGGACAAAGATAGTACTATGTTCATGGTTGGCCTCCATAAGCATAGTTACACCCTTTTGGCTCTCAATACGAGCGTTTGGTGCCAGAGTGGTATTCATAAGCCTTTAATATACTCTATAGATAATTGCTATCTCTCGAGTATTGGCTTTGCTGTTCAAATTCTTAGTCTTGACGTTGAGGGTCAAGGAATCCGTGACATTAGGATCATTAATATCAACTGAAAAGTTAGGATAACAATTAAAGTATATCGGGCCATCATCAAGGTTACTCTGGAGGACTCCTAATAAAGAATCATCAAAATTAAGAAAATGGTCATCTCTAAGGAGGACACAAACAGGAATATCTAAGCCTTTTCGGAAAATCACTTAATATTAAGCAGTATAAAAACTTACAAATTTTATTAATGTATAAGAGATACAGCGGAAAGCTTTTACAAAGGGAGAGAAGAGGGTTTCAGAATATTTTTGGTGAATTTTTTGATACCCTCTTCTCTCCCTTTGTAAAAGTTTTCCGCTATATCTCTTATGCATTAATAAAATTTATAAGTTTTTATATTTCTTCAATATCCTACTACTTTGATTAGTATATTCACGATCCGTCTCATTTAGTATCAGAGCCATGTTTGCAGTATACGTCCTTAATATGAGCGGCTAAGCACATATACTGTCTAAGGCATGGCAAAATTATTTTAAGAAGTATTTTAATAATTTACTTTAAGATGTTTGTTTATATAAGATTAGTGTTTTATAAATCCAGTTCCTATAAATTGTTTCTTTACCAGGTGTGAGGTATTCATTATTTCCTAAGTGTGTGAGGTAGCCGAATAATATCCGGTGCGTACGTTGGCTAGCCCGATTTAAAGGTCGTTAAGCCAGGAGGGCATCTAGACCTGTTAAAGGTGATCCCGTAGCCAAGATAACTCTAGGAAAGAATAGATGTAAAACCAAGAGAACCTCCCTTAGAAACATATTATTAGGATCTTTGATATGTATGACATTACTTTGTATATGCTAACATTCTTATTGTTATATTATTATTAAACTTGTTAAAGGATTTTGCTCTATAAGCCCCTAAGACAGTATTTTCTCAAAATGAAAAATAATCAACATATTTTAAACAGTATTAATTTATCTTCTCAAGCAACTAAGATTGCTAAGTTAGAAAATGATCTTCAAAATTGGAATATACCCCAAGAACCTTTTAAAAAGATTTACCATTTAGGCAATTTTAGTTTCATTACTAGGCATAATATTAAGACCTGTGAGTCTACTATTACAATTAATATTTCTTTAGAGATTATTCGCTTGTTAAAAAATAACGATATCAATCGTTATAAAACTGATTACAATTATTTACATATTGGTTTGGTTCAAGTGGTTGTCAAGCCTCTTTTTAGAAAAGGCTTAGATATTCCTGTTTGTGTCCTTCTTAAAGATGACCGTTTTCTTAATTTTGATGATTCTTTATTAGGAGTCCTCCAGAGTAACCTTACTGATGTCACGGTATACTTTAATTCTTATCCTAACTTTTCAGTTGACATTAATGATCCTAATATCACGGATTCCTTGACCCTCAATGTCAAGACTAAGAATTTGAACAGCAAAGCCAATACTCGAGAGATAGCAATTATCTATAGAGTATATTAAAGGCTTGTGAAGACCACTCTAGCACCAAAGGCTCGTATTGAGAGCCAAAAGGGTGTAACTATGCTTATGGAGGCCAACCATGAACATAGTACTATCTTTGTCCCTAGACTCCTCAAATGGAATGATGTTCTCTCCAGCAATGATTGTCACTTTGATGCCATAACCCAACCTTTGTCATCTCACTCTGAGAGATCTCAAATTGAAAGAGTCATACAGTTCCCCGATGGATCGATAGAACTCAAATTCCTTGATGATCGTATAACGAGATCCGCATCTCATCGAAGGTCGTCCTGGTCTAGTCCTTCAACCTCATTTCCTTCTAGACCTGTTCCCAGACCACCTTCTTCTTCAAAAACCTCGGAGGAAGTAGAGTCTACTCCAGTGTGCTCAGAGTACGCAGAAGAGCTACGCAAATCATAGACTTTGTGCCTTAGATTTCAATGTTGGCACTTGGTGTTTCTCCATGTATCGCCCATGAATGGCATTATGAGATTCAGTAGATGGGGAAAGCTTAGCCCCAGGTATATTGGGATGTTTGAGATCCTTTAGAGAGTTGGTGGTGTTGCCTATCAGTTAGCTTTACCTCTAATGTTTTCAGCTATGCACCCAGTATTTTATGTATCGATGTTACGGTGGTATATTCCTGACAAGTCTTATGTGTTGCAGTGGGATATGGTTCAGTTGGATGACAGTTTGGCCTTTGTTGAGGAGTCGGTAGCTATTCTAGCCAGAGATGTCAGGAGGTTGAGATCTAGAGAGATTCTGATTGTTATGGTTCAGTAGAGACACCGTCCAATTGAGAAGGCTACCTGGGAGACCGAGAGAGAAATGCGAGCTCAGTATCCACAGTTATTTGAGCCTTCAGGTACTTTCTTGTTCTTGACTTTCAAGGACGAAAGTCCTTTTTAGTAGTGGATGATGTAATAACCCTTTCGGTCATTCCCGCATTTATGCTTTTTTTATACTGTTAGAGCTTGCGTATAGTGGCCCTAAGTCATTTATGGCTTGCTAGGACTGGTAGTTCGGTGCGCTTGCCATTCGTTTGGTCCTTATGGTTGTTTCCCTGTTTTAGAACTTTAACTTAGGAAATCATTGACTTTAGTCAACATTCTTAGCTAACGTGTTCGGAATCAAATTCTAACAGTTTTGATAGCTCCGGAATGTGGAGTTTGATCTAGAAGGACCTTTAGTCGAGGCCTGAGAACTTTCGGTGTGGTTTTGTGTTACTTTTTCTATTTTCAGGCCACTTGAAATTAAAAGTGTGACTTGGGTCAATTTTCAATGATCGAAATATCAGATTCAAAATCTGACAATTCCATCAGCTTTGAAATATTGAGTTTGGGTTAGGTAGGTGGTTGGTTTTGTCTTGGGTGAGTCAGGCTCATTTTGGGTGTTTGGTTGGTTTTAGTTAATGTTGACTTAGGTCAAAATTCCTCCAAAACATCCTCGTATGGAAGTTTCATCGATTCCATTGAGTGTGAAATGTCATTTCCACTCTAATAGCATATTTGGTTTGTGGGTATCGGCTTCCAATTATGCCAGGAATACCCCGTTGAAATTTTTAGCTCAGATGGTTTTCTACAACTGGTGGCCTTCACCACTAATGGCGCCCAGGTAGCGGGATGGCGCTATGCCTGCGCCTTCCTGCCAGCACCTATGGCACCCCTATAGTGCAATTGTGCATGCATGCACCTGGCCACACTTCTGTGCGATGGCGCCCTTCCAGCCCGGTGGCGCCTTGGCGCCTGCCTGCCCTTCAGCACTATAGCGCTCCTCCAGGGCTGATGGCGTAGGCCTGCAGCCAGCCCTATAAGTTTCCTCCCTCATGAATTTTCAGCCATTTTCTCTTGGATTTCTCACTCTAAAATCAGTCCCTAACCTATAAAGTGTACCCAAATATTTCTTGGCCCGGGGATTCTTTACTTGACAGATTATCTTGATTTCCTCTTCGTTTGGTAAGTCACCTTCTTCCCTAAAAAGCTCTTCTCCATAACTAAAACTCTACTGATAAACTTCTTGAGCTTAGGTTTTCTTCTTGGTTTTAGTTGCTCAATTTAAGGCTGCATGCTCGTAGGTTCGGAGAATTCACTCCATGGGCTTGCTTTATCTCATTGAGATAGGTAGATTCTTCCTCTTTATCTGATTTTATTCTTGAAATCTCCTCTTTAAATTCTTGTCTTTGCAGGTTGTTTGGAGCCCTTATTTTCGGCTATAATCCGCTCAATTTTGGAGCATACCTCATGGGAGTGTTGTGATCGTTGTGCATTCTTTTGTTTTCAGTTTCAGGTTGTGGGCCCTGATAAGTCGATAATCCACCAACTTTTTGAGCCTATATCCATGAATTATTGCTATGTTTTGAATAGATTTAGAGGTTCTTATGGCTTTTATTTATGTCTATGCAGGTACTTTTGATAGATGATGATAAACAAGGAAATGGACCCAAAAAGAGCTCAAAAGGAGTGAAGTGTGAAGTGTTCGGAAAAGCTGAAGATTTTGACTGAAGGTGCGGTGGCCGTGCGACACACACAAGCCAAGGTGCGACCAGCATCTCCTCCGCACAAAGCACCAAAAGTCATGAAGAGTCTATTAATGGGTGCGGTCGTTGTGTGATGCGCACATCTCAAGGTGCAAACAACACCCCCTTCGCACGAAGCTCCCAAAGATAGCTGAAGTCACTAGTTCACTTAAAGGCAGTGTGTGACGTGCACATCACAACGTGCGAACCGCACGTCGCGCCGCGCACCTCCAGAAGGGAAATTTTGTCCAAATTTTTTGTGATGTTTTGGGAAACTATAAAAGGCCTATTCAGGCATAATTGTAAATAACTTTTATCATTCCAAATATTCTGAAGATCTTTTTGCTTGGAGACTAAGTTTTTCACCTCCATTGAGAAGAGCGTTTCAATCTAATTCTCTTGGTTAACCCTTGTGTGTTCAAATTGAATCTACAACTTGAGATTTAGCTCTAACGGAGGAGATTTTGAATTACCCAGCTAGTATCTCTCTCTCTTGCTATGAGTGGCTAATTTCTCTTTTCTAGGCGTGTATTGATGATGGGTGCTTAACAAATGGGTGTGGGTGTTATTTATTCTTTCTTATAATTGTTTAATTGACATGGGTCTAGTAATTTCACCAAGTTTTAATCCTAAAATTTGTGGTTGCAAACATTAATTTTCATTACTTGACTATGTGATTGCTTGAGAAAGGATTTCATGGTTTCGAATGTGAAATTACTAGTGGGAACTTGGGATTTCACTCAGATTTGAGGCTAGAGATAGCTCTTATTGACGGAATTACCTATTTAAGGGTCTAAGCTAGAGATAGTGTGACCTCCCCAAGCTTAGATTGGTTGTTTATTGATCAAACTGATGATGCTCTAACCAAGATCGTTGGATATAAGATTGTTGATCGAGAGATAAGCAATTCTTACCCATGACCAATGCTACTTATGTCATTAAGCAAGAATAAGTATGAATTGATAATCACCCTATCCTATAACTAAAGCCCCATCAGATATGCATCCCTAGTCATCTAATCAACCTGGTACACCCGCTTAGTTTTATTGCTTTTTAATTGAATTGCGATTGTAGTGACAACATCCCAATTCCCCCCATCCTTTTACTTGTTATTTTGAGCATTTACTCTCACTTTGAACTCAACTCAAATACAATCTCTATTTAGCTACTCCAAGTCCCTTGGGTACGACCCCGATACTCATTGGGATTATAAATTTTGTTTTGCTGCAAAATAGTCGTGACCTCCTACTTTGGAGAGCACGATTTGAGTGTTCATTAAAAATGGTGCAGTTGTCGGGGACTTGAGTTGATAGCTATTGTTGATTGGATTTTTGAAGTCACTTTGAGAGTGCTTGCTTATTTTATTTCTGTATGTTGTTTGTGTTTTGATTGAGCTGGCTAGCCTATGAATGAGGCCGACGACAATGAGAGCATTGACGGCTTCAGGGAGGCCGATGAGGCTGATCCTATGATTCAAGGGGGTATAGGTGCAATCTGCCTACCCCCCACGGTGGGAAATGTTGTATTTCATGTAACTAGCACCATGCTCCACTTAATCCAAATGAAGGGCCTATTTGGTGGAGCAGCACATGAAGACGCCAACCGGTATATTTGGAATTTGGTAGAGATTTTCCAACCATACATCATCCAAAATATCTCCCAAGAATCAATCCGATTGTGCCTATTCCCTTTCTCTTTGAGGGGGGAGCAACGACGTGGTTGGAAATTGCCAGACGGATCCATAACATATTGGGCCAAGTTGGTTGGAGAGTTAACTTCAAGATTCTTCCCTCCATCTCGTATGATGCAGCTAAGAGACGAATTCATCAACTTTAGGCAACTCCCGGATGAACCCTTGCATGAGGCTTGGTTGAGGTTCAAAAAGAAGCTTCTCTTATGCCCAAACCATGGGTTATCAGATAACGTTTTGCTTCAAAGTTTTTATCGATCATTGAATTCCATGAACAAGGAAATGGCTAATAACCTTGGAGGTGGCACCTTCATGGATATGAGATTTCCTATTGCCTCGGCTTTCTTAGAATGGATGACAAAAACCAACCAAGATTAGTATACACGAGAGGCAGATATGCCAACCTTGGGAGAAGCTTTATCTATCTTGGATAATGAAATTAAGAAGAGGGGGGAAGGTCAAGATGAAACAATGGCCAAGATGATGACTCAAATCGATCTCTTGGCAAAGCATATGATTGGTGCTAAGGGGGTGAGTACTGTGAATGTGCCAGAAATAAGTGCTAGTGATGATGAGCTTATGACTGTGGTTGATGGCAAGTTATGTTTTGTGTCTGCAGCTTCTCATCCGGGGTATTATCACCCAAGTGAAGAGAACCAAGGTTGGATAAGAGACGATCGGGACAGGTATGGTGAGCGATACATCTATCAAAGTCATTATTTAACCCCAAACAAAGCTGACTCCCTTTACCAACCAACCACAAGCGATCCCGGGCATTCCAAGTTAGAGGACATGTTGTCCTTGGTGCTAAAAAGAGGAGACATAACACACGCCGGGGTGCATGAGCTTAAAAGAGAAGTCTCAATATTTCATAGAACCGTGAACTCTCATTCAACCTCTATCAAACAACTTGAAGTCCAAATGGATCATCTTTCCATTCAAATGAGCCCAGAGATGAAGACGTCACTTCTTAGTAGCGCCACTACCAATTCTAAATGTGATAGGCATATCATGGCCATCATTACTAGGAGTGGACGAACAACCGATGAGATAAGAGGACCATTTGTAGAACCAGTTGTGAAACCAAAGTAGCCTACTTCTGAAGTAGGCAAGAAGCCAAGAGACAAAGATTAAGAGGTGGTGCATGAGAATGTTGTTGAAACTCATGAAGTAAGGGAAGAACTTGATGCATTAAGTGCCCCGAAGAATGTTGAAAGTGATGATGGTAAGGAAGAGGTTGAGCCCTCTCCCCAAGTGGCTATCAATGACAAGGTCTATCCTTCTCTTTTGCAACGCATACTGACCACAACTCTCAAAGGACCTCCTCCATACCCTCATCGGCTAAATAAGAAGAAATAAGAACAAAAATTCAGCAAGTTTGTCGACATGTTTAGCAAGCTATCAATAAACATTGCTTTAGTCGAAGCTCTAATGCAGATGCCAGGGTACTCTAAATTTATGAAGGAGTTACTTAAAAAGAAGAAGGTGGTTGATGTAGGCACGATTGAGATTTCATATAGCTGTAGTGTCATGATGACTAGCAATGTGGCTATAAAGAGAGAAGACCCGGGTGCGTTCACTATACCATGTACAATTAGAATGTTTGTATTCTGAAAGGCCTTGTGCGACTTGGGGGCAAGCATCAACCTGATGCCCCTAGTAATTTTCAAGAAGCTAGGATTGGGCACTCCCAAGCTTACTTCTATACGGCTACTCATGGCCTATAGGTCTATTAAGCACCCTGTAGGAATCTTATTTGATGTATTGGTAAAGGTGGACAAACTAATTCTTCCTGTAGACTTTGTCATCTTGGACTGTGAGGTAGATGTGGAGGTTCCCATTATTCTAGGACGACTATTGTTGGCTATGGAGAGGGCCCATATTGATGTAGAACTCGGTGAACTCAATTTTTGAGTTAGGGATGAGATAGTGACATTCAACGTTTGCCAACCCATGAGACCTCCAGATGATTTGAGAGTAATATCAGTGATATAATTGGAGGGGAAGTGGGAGGATGCTCTTGGAGAGTGTGAAGTGGGCAAGATGTCGGCATTTGATTCATTGCCAAGTGATTAACTTAATTACATCTCTAAGATATTGATGGAGCAATTTCATCTCTAGGGATGGGGCCATGCCAACCAGATTGGCATGCCTTTCGACAACGGTTGAGAATTAAGGTACTATCGTCAAGTCGCGATTTAAAATCAAGCGCTTTTTAGGAGGCAACCCAAGTCTTTTCTTTAAATTTCTTCACCCGTTATTGTTTTAGTGATTTTGCAAGAAATTCATAAAGTGGAAAATTGAATAAGAGAAAAACAAGGCAAAAAGGGGTCATGCAGTGGACTGTGCAGACCGCACAAGCATTTTTGCATGTCGCACAGCCTATCGTATGCCAATTCAGAATGCCCGTAGGAAATTTGAAAATTTAGAGGTGATGTGTGCTAGTCCGTGTGGACCACACGAGCTCAAGTGCGCATCGCACCTCCATCGCATGGTGAAATAGATGCCTGGGCAAACCCAGGGGAGAAAAAAGGGCATGTGCAAAATGCCATGCGGTCCGCACTTTTTCTGGTGCAAATCGCATGTCGTGGCGCACAAGTGGTAAGTTTGAATTTTAATTGACCTAACCCATTGATCAACCCGACCCAAAGATGACCCGGCTGACCTTTCTTCTTCTTTTTCTTTTAAAACAACCTCGTCTCTTCTTCTTCCACCATCTTTTTCTTCTAAACCACAAACTTTTCTCCTAAAACTCTTTCTAAATCCCTCAAACCTTCCCAAAAATCATCTCCTCCTCTCACCACAATCTCCACCACTCCATCACCACTGTTGTCGTCATCTTTCCGGGAAGGTTTCAGAGGTCACCATTGTTGAAGAGCAAAAAGCTTTAGCTTTAACTCCTCTCTTTATAATCTTCACTTCTAATAAGTTTTTCGACATTAAATACTTGTTTTATGAAGGTTGGGAACTCATATTGTGAAGCATTCTTACTAGAATTACCATGTTGGTTTTGGGTGAGATCCAAAAATTTTGGGTCCCTAATTTTGAGTTGAATTGATGATTTTGCTTGCTTCCAACTTGGTAGAACTTAAATTTTGTTAATGCATGTCGAATGGTAGTGATTTTTAGCCTTGAACTATGTGTTGGGGTGAAGTATGAGTAACCCCATTGTGACGGATGAATGATTTGGCCCGATGATAGATTGAGTGACATCATTCTTAAGGGCAAATCATCATTTGCCATGAGGTCTTTGTTGATAATTTGTTACGAAGGCTGATTCTCGCTGATTGTATACCCATGGTTTTTGTTGAGAATTCTATTCGGGGGGTGTGATCTTGCGTGGGGAGGGGGTTAATTATTGCTGAATTTATGGGTGTCCATTATGCAAGTGAAGGCTTGATGTTCCCAATGATAGACGGGGTAACGTCTATCTTAAGGAAAGTCGTTGAGTTCCTCTCTCGTTTGCTGTTGTGATAATGGAAATCCAGGGAAGTCTGAGTAACCAAAAGTTGTGGTCATGATATCCCTTGCCCCTCTTGGTTTATCGTTTATTAGTTTGTTGAATAGTGCTAAGTGCTTAAGCACATCTCGCTCTACGGATCACATGCGGAATTCACAAGAACACGAGGAACCAAAAACTCCGATTGGGCCTTTGTGCATTTCGCATGTGATACATTGATCTTGATGTGCAGTGCACACAAGGCATCGCATCTTGTCAAAAATGGAGAACCAATTACTGTTCTGAGCGGCGTATCTTGGTGCGACGTGCACTTTGGTTGGTGCGTCCTGCACCAGCTTCACAACATAACTGGAAACCAACTTTAGGAATCTATTAGCTCGTGCGATAGCACATGCGATGCGCACTCTCCCTTGTGCGGTCCGCATGTGGTTCGCACGATCCCTAGCCACTTCATTTGTTTTCCACTTCACTGAATTCCTAACTTCTTTTAGTTGTGTATATATTCATAGTGCATATGGATAACGCCCATCCACAGGATTATGTCTTCCAATAGGCACCATCAAAAGAGTCGTGCCGTGAAGCACACTATAAATGTAGGTGTTCCTATACAAGAGGCTGAGCACATTGAGTCGAGAGTTCGCTTTGGGCTCAGAGGAATGGAAGCTTACTATCTCAAATTCTAGAATCATCCATTTTTGGAGAAAAACTGGCTCAATGTAGAAGAGTTCCACGAGGAATTCCTGAATATGCCAAAGCAATTTCACATAAGAGCTTGGGAATACTTTACCAATACACCAGGCCTCTACTTTTCTGAGTTGGTGTGAGAATTCTATGCCTCATACCAAGCCCCCCTCGATGAGCTAAATCACAAAGGCCCGCTAAGCAAGTTATCATACCTCAAGCCAATAATGGTACGAGGTAAAGAGGTGAACATTACCCCGGAAGCCATTCATTCTGCCATATGGGATGATGAACCAATCCCCGAATCAAGGTACTTTGAACGTTTGGACAGAAAGAATGACGAATATGAATGGGTTACTAGTGTGATTGCTAAAAGAAACCCATTGTGGGCCACCTCGAAGGGATAAATCCATTACTCGGATCTCAAATTCAAAGCACGTAGGTGGCTTGACTTTGTGAGCACAAGACTCATCCTGACTAGCCACACCACTAAAGTAACCATAGAGATGGCCATTCTCCTTGAATATATCATGAGAGGCCTCCGTTTGAATGAAGGTGAGATCATCGTCGAACACCTCAAGAGAAAAGCGCGACATGACTCCAAATCCATGGCTTTCCCCGTGCTTATAACTCTTCTATGTGTCCAAATTGGGTGTCCTTTGTTTCAAGCATTTGACAAGGCCAGCCAAGCTAAGGGGATGGTTTTCTTGGATGCAAAGAGGGATAAAGATGCCCCAAATGTCAAAATAAGGCATCTCGATCAATCTTCACATGCTACCACACCCATGCCTCGAGCTAACAACATTATGCATAATCAAGAAGGGAGTTCACCCTTGTCTCGGGGCACTTCGAGCATGGTTCATGGGGCATCTGAAGCCACCACCTACTCCTTAGGTAACTTGGTACAACTGAGTCTACTTACTAAAAAGAATGAGGAGATGCTAAAAAAGTTGGCCAAAGATATTCCGACCATGCTTCAATCCGTTATCAAGTCGGCTTTGAAACCGGCAGTGTCAAGCATGAGAAATCTATGTGCTAGAGTGGACACCATAGAAGTTAGGGTTGAGGAGATCAAGCAAGTAGTCCCGTATGTTATATCAAATTGGGATCTTAATCTACCAGCCCCAAACTCCTCACCATCCCAAAAGGCTACTAGCCCCCCTGATGATTGGTGCACGGGGTGGACTCAATCTGACAATGAATGTGCATCCAAAATCGAAGTGGTTCTTGATCCACCATCAGTCCATCAATACTCTAATCCTCCCGACTCACCTGTGCTAGGTTGGAGGACTCCACCTAGGCCTAGCTGCGGCAGAGCGGCGTCCTTTCATGAGTTGATGACTGCAGAGGACAGATGGTATGTGGATGACCCATTCGGTCCCCTTAAGCTGCCATGGGATCCTACGATACCACCATTGACAGGTTTTCAGATAGATCCTGCACATGCATATATACCACCACCGGCACCTCAACCTCCTAGACCACCACATCGGTTCTACTCAAAGAGGCATCGTCATCATTATTAGCCTATTCAGGGAGTTTTTGGCACTCATTCTCTTTTGTATAACTTTTTGTGCATAGGGGAAAAGCTTAATTTAAGTTTGGGGTAGCCTGTAACTATTGTGATGCTTGTTGTGTTAACATTGCCCTTGCCGAGCCTTGATTAAGATTGTGTTGCCGGGTCTTACATGCTCCATTGTCTTACTACCTGTGCTTTGCAAATGTGCTAAAGGCCTATGCCGAGGCTCATTTTGAATGAATCATGAGCGTGAAATTCGAATTTCGCCTTGTTAATAGTAGTTAAGAAATAAACTCCAAGGGTTTTCTTAATACCACGGTTCTTTCCCAAGGAGCAAGAGTTTTGATTATTTTCTTTTTCTTTTCTTTTGTTTTTGTATCAAACCAGATTGGTGTTTCCCTATAATAGATTGAGAAGCAAATTTCTTAAGGTAAAATGCCAAGTTTTAGTTTAGAATTGAGTCTGTAGTTGCTTGTCTCGAAATGGGCCCGCCAAAAACTTTCTCGTGACAAATTATTTTGAAAATAAAAGGAAGAAAAAAAATGAATTTTTAAGGAAAAGCATTCTCTTGTCATGACTTGCACACTCTTGCTTTGGCTTGATTGACTCACAAATAAGTGTGTAATGAACTCGAAATAGCTTGTCAAAAATCATTTGCCCCAATTGACTGTGAGACTAATGAAAGATGTCTTGTGGCATGATGCCTTGTGTGGTGAGGCTTTACCTTGATTCTTGTGCATAAGTGTCATCTAGAACTTGCCTCGAATGTGATTCAAGGAAAAACTCTAAGTGTGACCAAGCTTGGAATATGACCTTAGGCCCTTTTTGACAGCCACTTCACCCAAATGACTTCCCATGACATCAAATCCTAGTGAACCCCTTTTGAGCTTATGACCGTTCTATGGCACCTTGTAACACCTTGACCTTTTTGGAACCTCTACTTTGGAACTCATCCTCCCTAAGTGCTTAAAAATGAAATGTAGGCTAAAAGCCTAAGTTTGGGGGAGAAACGAAAGATAACATAGGCAAATGCCTAAGTTTGGGGGTGCATGTGATCAAATGAGGAGAAGAAAAGAAGTGCACTTCAAGTGCAAGGTAGCATCTTAATTTCAAATTGAAAATTGCTCCAAAAGATCAATCCAATGAGCAAATTGAAAAGAAAAAATAGGTGCTACCAAGTGAAGGCGGTATAAGGAGTTTGAATGATCATGAGTAAAAAGGAGAAATCTTGGATTGTTAGAGGGAGAAATAAGGTGAAGTTGAAATAGAAAAATGTGAGCGGTGTTCGAAATGAGAACAAAGAGCATTAGGGAGGTGTAGTCACTTGAACCAAATGATATCCTCACCTTAGCCCTAGCCAACATCGCAACCCGCAAGTCCTTGGGGATTTCGAGCTTGGCTACCCTATATTAGTGGCGATATACATGAAGGGCAAGCCTATGGTTCGACGCGTATGCACTTGAACTTCCTTGAGAGAGTGAGAGTCTTCTTGGTTCTCCTATAATCCCATTTTTTGCGAATTGAATGATTGTGCGTGGGATTCTCTATTGTGGTGAGTGGCATCATGCACTCAAATTGAAACATAGAGTCTCTATTTCTATTGAGGGGAACGAATGAGACAAGTTGTGTTATGAATCTCGAGGCAAACCTTGACGGTCCGTGCCAATGACTTGAGAAGCTTAAATGTCTTGTTTTGAATGGCAAAAAAATCCCTTGATTTTGAATGAGAAATGATGTCCTTTTGGAAAAGGTTTTAAATTGATCAATTGCCTTGAATTTGTAGTGGTCCAAATTGAGATAAGCATAGTAGTTGAGTTGTTTGTTTGAAGTCTTTCGTTTATTCTTTCGCTTAAAATTTAGTGTAGATTAGTCTTTTATGCCTTGATTGAGCCTAGAGCATAATTCATTCTTTACCTTGTGATTATCTTGCTTGAGGACAAGGAATAGTTCAAGTTTGGGAGTTTGATAAATCAGTAATCTACCAACTTATTGAGCCTATATCCATGAATTATTGCTATGTTTTGAATATATTTAGAGGTTCCTATGGCCTTTATTGATGTCTATGGAGGTACTTTTGATAGATGATGGTAAACAAGGAAATGGACCCAAAAAGAGCTCAAAAGGAATGAAGTGTGAAGTGTTCGGAAAAGCTGAAGATTCTGACTGAAGGTGTGGTGGCCGTGCGACATGCACAAGCTAAGGTGCGACCTGCATCTCCTCTGCACAAAGCTACAAAAGTCATGAAGAGTCTCTTAAGGGGTGCAATTATTGTGCGACGCGCACATCTCAAGGTGTGAACCGCGCCCCATTCGCATGGAAATCCCAAAGATAGCTGAAGTCACTAGTTCACTTGAAGGCAGTGTGAGACGCGCACATCACAATGTGAGAACCGCACGTCGCGTCGCACACCTCTTGAAGGGAAATTTTGTCCTACTTTTAGTGATGTTTTGGAAAACTATAAAAGGCCTATTCAGGCACAACAGTGAACAACTTTTATCATTCCAAATATTCTGAAGAGTTTTTTGCTTGGAGAATAAGTTTTTCACCTTCATTGAGAAGAGGGTTTCAATCTAATTCTCTTGGTTAACACTTGTGTGCTCAAATTGAATCTAGAACTTGAGATTTAGCTCTAACGGGGGAGATTCTGAATTACCCAGCTGGTATCTCTTTCTCCCTTGCTATGCGTAGCTAATTTCTCTTGTCTATGGGTGTATTGATGATGGGTGCTTAACAAATGGGTGTGGGTGTTATTTATTCTTGCTTATAATTGCTTAATTGACATGGATCTAGTAATTTCACCAAGTTTTAATCCTAAAATTTGTGGTTGCAAACATTATTTTTCATTACTTGACTATGTGATTGCTTGAGAAAGGATTTCATGGTTTCAAATGTGAAAGTACTAGTGGGAACTTGAGATTTCACTCAGATTTGAGGCTAGAGATAGCTCTTATTGACGGAATTACCTATTTAAGGGTCTAAGCTAGAGATAGTGTGACCTCCCCAAGCTTAGATTGGTTGTTTATTGATCAAACTGATGATGCTCTAACCAAGATCGTTGGATATAAGATTGTTGATCGAGAGATAAGCAATTCTTACCCATGACCAATGCTATTTATGTCATTAAGCAAGAATAAGTATGAATTGATAATCAACCTATCGCATAACTAAAGCCCCATCGGATATGCATCCCTAGTCATCTAATCAACTTGGTACACCCACATAGTTTTATTGCTTTTTAATTGAATTGTGATTGTAGTGACAACATACCAATTCCCCTATCCTTTTACTTGTTATTTTGAGCATTTACTCTCATTGAACTCAACTCGAATACAATCTCTATTTAGCTATTCTATATCCCTTGGGTATGACCCCGACACTCATTGGGATTATAAATTTTGTTTTGTTGCACGATCACCGTGACCTCCTACTTTGTATGATTTGATCATTCATCAGGCCCTGCAATCCCACTTGTGATCCTAACTTTAACCCAGCTATACTTTTAGCAATATGGGTATCCTTTGCTTTTTTATAATGTGTAGATTGTGTTTATTATAGTTTGACCGCTGTTCGGAGCTTCTCAGAGCATACAAGCTTGGACATCATCGTCCTAGTAGCTTATCATTGGATGGCAGGTAGGTTACGGTTTAACTCTTTTATACTTTGCGTATATAGGCTATAACTGTACTAATTAGCATCCTTGGGTTGGGTTTATTAGCATGGCACTCCAGACCTTGTCCACTTCTTCATGTTTGTCTTATTTTCGCTCTGATGATTGTAGAATTTATTGTAGTTGATAATAACACCCTTGTGGTCCTTTGTGGACTTGTATATAACTCTGGTCCATAAATGGCAGGTTACTTGAGAATTTTCGCGAGTCCCAAACATCGATATCATTATTATAGAGCCGATTATATTAGTTGTAGATCTATTAGAGCCTGTGTAGGGCCGATAGGTTGATTGTGAGTCGTTAGGTAGTTGATTGTGTTTGAGAATACCATTATCATGCATATAAGGAGATTTTCTACATGTTTTATTATGGTTTTGGTTTCGGGACTACTATAAATGGATTTCTAAACCTTGCATAGCCCCAAGGGGCCGTTTTCAGTAAAAATGGTTATAAAAGGGTTTGGAACTGACTTTTGCGGATTAGCTTAGGGTAAATGAGTTAAAAGAATGATTTATCACTGGTTTTCATACTATTACTAGACTCGGCAGAGCCGGAGTTCTAGATATGTTTCCCTATTGTCTTGAAACAAAACTAGACTCGGTCGAGCCAAGCGTCAGACCTGTTTTACTACGGTTTTAGACCCGGTTATGTTCGGGCACCCTTGTTGGGGGTTTTTGAGACTTGATTCACTATTTTAGACCTAGATAGACTCCGGGCATGCATTTTCGAGATTTGGTTACTGCCTTGGATCTGGATACACTCCGGACGATTATATTGAGGTTCTGAGGTTTAGTATGTGGTTGAGGACCTCCATGGACCTTGCCAATCAGGACCAAGGGCTACGTGCCAGGTGTTCCTGAGGAGGGGTATACGGTGTAGTTGAGGTATACAGGTCGTGTCTTTCCATAGATCCTACCTGCTGGGACCATTGGCACCGGAGGAGGTACACAGAGTTACTGTTCCATGTGGTTTTCACTATTGCATCATATCATTCATTTGTGTGAGATTCCACCCTTGTTTGCTATTTGTTGAGTGTACACTCTGGTAGTATGGGATGCTGGAAGGTTTGTTTTCACTTGTATGCTTCCTTGAGTGTATGGGCGCCCATTGGGACTGTAGGTAGACTTATTATTATCCTATCACATTTCAGGTTCTGATTATGGCTATATTCGAGTTCTTATTCGAGGTTTCACATTTGAGAGTTGTGTTAAATATAATTTTGGTTCGCTCCATGGTTATACTTGGATAATTGACTGATCATTCCTACTTTGAGAGTGTATTATTGCCATGATTTAGTTGTTAGAATTGGGTTTTCAAGCATGAGTTTGTTTACTTTCTTTCCTTCCTTCCCTTTTACTTGAGGTTACCAGTATAACGCATATTTCTTAAAATTCTCTCTTTATATATATTGTTATTGCAAGGACCCTAGGTGTGTTCTTCTTTCCTTTACCTGTGTTCTGTGATATATATTTCTAGTAGCTAGCCGAGCATGATTTTTTTCTCCCTGTATTCCTTCTATGCTAGCTTCCATGTACTTATTCGTTGCTTCTATGACCTCTTCTTTGCTATCTGCTATATTATTAATTTTATATCTTATATGCGCTCAGTCGGCCTATGATT
This sequence comes from Jaltomata sinuosa, assembly GCA_003996215.1. NCBI lineage: Eukaryota > Viridiplantae > Streptophyta > Magnoliopsida > Solanales > Solanaceae > Jaltomata > Jaltomata sinuosa. The sequence continues at coordinate 84,262 of QJPP01002073.1, read as the reverse complement.
CCTACTGGGTACCCATTGCTTAGCAATTAGTGCTCATACTACATGTTGTATCTTTTTGGTGTAGATCTTAGTGTGGGCCATCATCGTTGATCTGTGGAAACTCGTGCAGGCTGACTTTTGGACTATTTGAGGTTGAGGGTGAGCTCTTGACGACCGGGGCTTAGCATTTAGCTCATCTTTTGTATCTTGTACTCTTTTGTTATTCAGAGACAAATGTATATATTCTTTTGGATCTTTTGTACTCTGTATATTTAGTACCATCTTCTACACTATGATACCAGGTCGTGGGTTTGGTTTAGTTTCTGCTTATGTATATTCTTGTTTCTTATTTCTCCACTTAATTCCTTTGCTTTTGCTATTTTTATCGTTCTTCTGCTTACTTGTTAGATAGTAGCTCATTACTAACTGCTCTGGGCTACGGGGAGTGATTCACCTACAGGGGAGTTATAGGTGCCATCATGATCGAGAAATTGGGTTGTGACATTGTTAGGCGATGCCATGGCTTCCACCCAGTTAGATACATAGCCTACAGCCACCAAAATATATGTGTTCCTATAAGAACTCACAAAAGGCCCCATGAAGTCTATTCCCCATGTAACAAACAACTCAACCTCTAAGATAGAAGTTAAAGGAATTTCATGATGTCGAGAGAGGCCCCCATAACTTTTGTCATCACAAAGCTTGACAAGGTCGTGTGCATCTTATTGAATGGTTGGCCAGTAGAACCCACATTGTAAGACTATTGTGGCTGTTCGCATGCTACTATGGTGGCCTCCCATGGGTGAAAAGTGACATGCCTCTAGGATAGGCATCATTTCTACTTCTGGGACACATTGGTGTATTATGCCTTCATCACAGATGCAAAAAAGGTAAGGCTCATCCCAATAGAATTTTCGAACATCATGCAAAAATTTCTTCTTTTGGTGGAAGGTCAGATCTTTGGGCATAACATCACTAGCCAAAAAATTGGAAAATCAGCAAACCACGGGATTAGATCAGGGGATGCTGCAAAAATATGCTCACCGGGGAATGCATCATCTATCTCAAGATTCCCCACTGGTCGGCCATCTTCCTCCAATCCAGAGAGGTGATCTGCAACCTAATTTTCACAACCTCGTCTATCCTTCACCTCAAAACCGAACTCTTGCAACAAGATAACCCATCAAATGAGCCTTGTCTTAGCATCCTTCTTGTCCATTAAATATTTAATTGCAGCATGATCCGTGTGTATCACGACCTTAGTCCTAATAAATTTTCTCAAAACTTCTCAAACGAAAATATAATCGCAAGCAACTCTTGCTCCATTACCTTGTAATTTGTTTGAGATCCATTCAAGGTCTTGCTAGAATAGTAGACTGGGTGGAATATTTTGTCTTTTCATTGACCAAGTACAACCTCTAAGGCAACACCACTAGCATCACACATTAATTCAAACGGTTTTGATCAATCGAGCAGCACAATGATAGGAGTGGATGTGAGTTTCTTCGTCAAACGAAGAAACGCTTTCATAAAAGCGTTATCAAAATCAAATTTAGAATCCTTCTCTAGCAACTTACACAAGGGATGAGACACCTTCGAGAAATCTTTGATGAACCTTCTACGAAAAACCACATGACCCAAGAAACTTCTTACTCCCTTAGCAGTTTTCAGAGGAGTTAATTTGGATATAACTTCAATTTTTGCTTGATCTACTTCAATTCCCTTCTCTAATATTTTGTGACCCAATACAATAACTTTCTTTACCATAAAGTGACATTTTCCCCAGTTTAAGACCAAATTCATTTATGAACAACGCTTCAAAACAAGTATGCCAAGCAATCATCAAACAAAACTCCCACGATGGAGAAGTCATCCATGAAAACTTCCATGATATCTTCTACCATATCCGAGAAGATAAAAATCATACACCTTTGAAATGTAGTCGGGGCATTGCAAAGCCCAAAAGGCATTATTTTGAATGTGAAAGTTCCATAAGGGCAAGTAAAAGCCGTCTTCTCTTGATCTTCCAGGGAAATGGAAATTTGGTTGTACCCCTAATACCTATCTATGAAGTAATAATAACCTCGCCTAGTGAGTCGATCAAGCATTTGATACATGAATGGGAGGGAGAAGTGATCTTTCTTAGTCCATGAGCTTAAATTGTGATAGTCCATGCATGCTCTCCAACCGGTCACCAAGCATAGTGCTATTAATTCATCTTTATAATTTGGAACTACTGTAATACTCCTTTTCTTAGGTACACATTGGGCTGGATTCACCCAAGTACTATCCAATATGGGAAGACAACTCTCGTCCAACCATTTAATGATCCTCTTTTTTTACCACCTCTTGTATAGGTAGATTCAACCATCTTTGATGCTCGATGGATGGAGTACATTCTTCTTGAAGGTTTATTTTATAGGTGCAAATACCCAGAGGGATGCCAATGATATTGGCAATGGTCCAACCAAGTGCTCGAATGTGCTTCCTTAGGACCGCTATCAAGGCTTCCACTTTCCACTCTTCCAACTCAATAGAGATGATTACGAGTAAGGTTTCATCCTCACCAAGGAAAGCATACCTCAAGTGTGAAGGTAACAGTTTGAGTTCCAACACCGGAGGTTCAATGATTGATGTCTTTGAAGGGGGAGTTTGATGATTCTTCAAGTCGAGATCGAGCTTCTTTGGAGAGTAAGAGTAGGACCCCAGACCCACCAAAGCGGTGCACACTTCATCATAATCTTCAATGCCCTCGTTATCATGATTTAAAAGGATGGCAACCAATGACTCTCCCAAGAACACTACCTCAGAATTACTTTCCACACTTTCTTCAATACTATCAATAACAAACATGACTTGCAAGTCACTAGGCTGTCTCATCGATCTACACATGTTGAAGGTTATTTCCTCCTGATTCACTCGAAATTTGAGCTCTCCACGCTCTATATCAACCAAGGCATGCCCTGTGGCCTGGAATGGGTGCCCTAATATAATAGGTACCTCAAAGTCATCTGCACAATCTAGCACGACAAGATCTATGGAAAAAATAAATCAGTTCACTTTCACCAAGATATCATATAAGATCCCCACTGGACGTTTAATCAACTGGCCCGCCATAAGCAATCTCATCCTCGTAGGCCTATGAGTCTTAACCCTCAATTTCTTGAAAATTATTAGGGGCATTAGATCAATGATTACATCCAAGTCACATAAAGCTTTCTCAAACTCATACAATCCAAGTGCACATTTAGTGATGAATGCACTGGGATCCTCTTTCTTAGTCACCAAGTTGCTTGTCATTATTGCAATACCTTGGTGAGAAATTTCAACCACCTCGCATTCTATTGGTTTCTTCTTGGTGCACAAGTCCTTCATAATTTTGCATACCCGGGCATTTGAGTTAGAGCATCCACCAATGGAACATTTACCAAAAGTTATTTCAATAGATCAATGAACTTACTATATTGAGCATTTTCATTCTTATGCATCAAACGTTGTGGGAAAGGAAGGGGACACTTTGGAAAAGGCTTATATACCTTGGGGGCCTTGTCCCCTTTGCTATTATCAATATCAACTTTTTCTTAAGAAGTGGGATTTTGAGCTCCATTCCTCTCAACATTGTCAACCCTCTTAGGTCGACTTACCATATATTGCTAAGAGTCTTTCCACTCCTAGTTACGATTTCCCAACAACTTTCATTGCCTTTAGAATTTGTGATGGCATTATCAACAAGTGTGCCCTTCAACTTTGCATCTACCCTCGGCTAAATTTGGACTGCCATTTGATTCATTCTTTCTTCAAGTTGCCTAATGGGGATTTAATGACATTCCTCAGTTTGAGTGAGGGACACTAACTCACTTTTAATTTACGGACTCCCATTTTGATTAACACCACTCTCGCTAAAACTCTTTCAAGCATGATCTTAATTTTTAAACTTGTGGACTCTTCTCTCCCCCGATCTCTCAAAAAGTTTGTATGTTCATAGTTATGACCTTGATTCCCATGTCCATGTCCCCAAGAGCCTTGACTTACTCCTTGAGGACTAGGATGGGAACCTATTGATACATTCAAACTACACCCTTTTTACAAGTGTAAACAATAACTATCAAATATAGTAACCCAACTATTAGGTTGGGGTCGAATCCCATAGGGAATAGGGTAAGAAATATAATACTCAAAGTCCTTAAGGTTACTTTACTTTATACCAACTCTTATTCCTCAGCGATTGTGTAAAAGATTATTCTATAACTAGAATTTGCAGTAAATAAATGAATGGATTAGCAAGGTTTGGAACAAACTGGGGTTGTTTCACCTTGTAATAGGCAAAGTCTAGGGATTACAAGTACCTTTATAGTCTCTCCTAGCTTGAACAGATGAGAAATGACCAATTAGTAACCAATCCGTATCTTTTGATGTGGGAATGGTCTTTTCTTTACTTATTTTTCCAAATACAATGAAGCGTAATTATAACCTGATCATAATTTTCTAAGTAAAACCAATGTATTCCTACGTAGTTCTATTAAACAAGGGTTAGCACCTTGAGTTATTGTTGGTTAACTCTTTCCAATCCTAATTAACCCTTTTGGGCACAAACTAGGGTTTTTCTGACATTAGACTAATGTTTGCAACCATTAATAATGATTATAATGAGAGTTAACAAATCATCCAATATAACTAATCGATTTTACAATGATATTTTGGCCCTAGATTTCACCTATAAAGAGACTTCACAACCCCGGAGATGAGTTTAGTTACTCATGCTAGAAACAAGACCAATAAGATGACTCAAAAAAAACATACTTACAAATTTAATTGAAAACCAAAAGATGTTCTTGAATCCAAGGCAAAGTCACACACAACCCATTTAACACCAATACAAAGCACAAAACAATAGTGGTGTATGATATATGTAACAAAATAACCTAAGGATGCTATTTATAGGCGAGTAGGAATCATATCCTAAAAGGGCTAGGAAAGGAAATCCATGTCATCCTGTATAGTCTCCAAAATGGACCTTTCTTGCTCAAAATGGATCGTTCTCTGCAACGTGATAACTTCCCTCATTTACCTACATTCTGGACTCAAAAATGGAAGCCAAAACAATCACCAAAATAGACCGTTATTAGTCAAAATGGTCCGTTCTCTTGGGCATTGTAACTTGCTATTTTTTCAGCATTTCTGGCTTCTGAAAATGACCAGTTTTGGCTAAAAACAACCACCATTATGGACCATTTTGGTGGCCATTTTAAACTCCTATATCTACTTCATTTTTGTCCATTAGCTTTTATTGGAAGCACGGCTTGTAATCCTCCACAGTGACTCGAAATGAGCCTCTTTTGCCGACCTTTTCATCCGTGTGGTGTACTTAGCCCATTATACCTGCAGCTCAACCAAAACGTATCATATCACACTAAATATGATCAAGAAATACAAGGAATCCTCATCAAAAGGTATGGAATGTGCCTTAAAATCCCGGCACATCAACACCCCCAACTCAGAGACGTTTCTTGTCCTCAAGCAAAAAAAACAAAACTACACTAACACTACTTCACAAAGCACTAAACAAAGTTCAACTATTAGAAATCCAGGATGTCTACAACAGTTCTATTAACTAACTAACAAGAATGTTTTCAAATCAATCTTCCCACCCCTTTTATAAGACCAAAGTGCACACAAACCTCGACCTGACACTGACGGATTCATATATGAAATCATATTATCAAGAGATGACTGCACCAGCAAGTAGTGAATTCATACTTATCTTGTAGTCAATGAGTATTCACCATGTTCCCTCACTTAGACCAAATAAAGTTGCACACATTGTCAATCATTATTTAAAAAGGGACTTAAGACGAAGGAGAAGAGAGAGAAACACTCGCAATGAACTTCACATGCAACATAGATGAACCATAAGCTTGCTCTTAGTGTGATACTCTACTAATATAGAGAATGTCAACTCCAGGATCAAGTAGGACTTTACAGGTTATAATGTAGGCTTTGGGACAGGTAGGAATTATTTGGTTTAGATAGTGTCTATCCTCCTTAAGCACTTTTAATACATCACAACTTCTTTCTTTTCCGGCTCACTTTTCTACCAACTATCATTTTTCTTCCTCCTCCTTCGTACCCATTGCTTTCACTATTCACCCATCACCTTTTAAATGCATTCATAGATCATTGGCAAGAAGAAATTTATTATTAATTCTCTTTTTTCCTCTTTGCTCCATGTTACTTTTGACACTGCTATTTGCGTACCCTTAGCCTTCTTTTAAAGCTTCATGCCTTAACCTATTTCCCTGATTCTTACTCTTTCCCAACTTTCCATCATTCTTTTTAAAAGTGCTTAGGAGTTATTTGGATCACTTCAAACTAATTATGTAACACCCTAGAAATCATAAGCCTAGAAATAGCCCAGAAAACTTAAAATTTTAAGCTGTCCAAGCAAGATCACGAACCACGGACTAGTTCCACGGGTTATGGAACAGTCCACGGATCGTGGAACAGTCCACGAATCATGGTTCCCATCCATGGAATCAGTCCTATAGACCAGTCCCTCAGAACCCAAACCACGAACCAAGTCTACGGACCGTGAATAGGACCACGGGTCGTGGAATGGCCTCGTGGAACTCAAACCTGAGGGTCATCAAATCCCTCAGGAACCACGAGCAGGTTCCACGAGCCGTGAACCTGGCTCATGGTCAACAGACCCGCAGTCAGGAATAAAGTCACAAGAACCATGACAGGGTTCCATGAGTCGTGAAAGCTTCCACGAACCATGAAAACCTGTCCGTGGAATCTAGTCGCGAATTTTCCTGCAGTTTTTAAATTAGCTTCTCAGTGGTATTTTAGACCTTTCTTTTTTATTTTAGCTCCGACTATAAATAGTCTTAGGCTTGTTTTATTAAGTCTGAACCCAAATTAAGTCAGTTTTCTCATTCAACCGCTCAAGTCTCAAAAAGAAAAGACCAGAAGTGATTTTTCTCTCCATCCAGACCTAGGGCTTTCTCATTTGAGCTTCAAACTTCAGATTCTCTTCAGGCATATTCTTCCACTAGGTATGTGGGTATTCAGTAAGAATTTAGTTCACTCTTATTTTCAAAACTCTCAGCTTTTTACAGTGTTCTCCATGAATTTAAGAACTAGTATTCCTACCCAATTATGCAAATCCTTCTAGAATTTAGTTCTCATGATTCTCACATGATTTATATCTTGTTTTATATGAATTGCAATATGTTTTAATGATTTGCATGAGTTTTCACCATGACTTGAGAAATCAAGAAATTTTCCCTAAATTCTAGGACTTTTCTAAAGTAATATATTTTCTTCAAAATTCAACCTAGATTATCAGTATGAGTTTTAAAGACAGAATTTAGCCAATTTTTAATCTACTACAGCATTTCAGGAAAAATAGAGATTTTTAGACTAGTCTAGTTCTGACTAAGAAATTCAGGACTCTAGTTTAAAATGAGCTATTATATTCAGTTTGGGAGTAGTGTTTAGCACTTAGTTGGACTAGGGTTCAATGTACCCTTAAAGTCCCAGAACTAGGTGCTATCATAGGTTATTTATCCCCTCAGTTGGGTCTTAGAACTAGTGATCACATCAGCCATGTTGTTATACCATGGCAAGGTATATTGGGTCCTCTTAATGGGGCGTATACATCGAACTCCATATTTAGCTCACGTGATTTATGTCTGTTAATAGACTCTCCCATAGTATGAGTTTTAGTAAAGTACCTCAGGCCTTCAGATTATGTTTACTTTTAGTTTTCAGTATGTTTTCAGATTACCCTTGGATTTCAGCTTTTTATGCATGATTATATATTGGGGCCTATGTACTATAGTTCAGTTCAGTATTAATATTCTATCAGTATTTTAGCATGCTTACACATTCAGCCAGCTTTTCATATCCCTCATGCTCAAAACATCTGAGATACTGACGCATACTCTATATGTTACATCCTATCATGATGCAGGTTCAGGCTCTCAGCTTCAGCCTCGTGATTAGTTTGCCCTGATGCCATATCACTGATAGTTAGTGGTGAGTCCTTATCATCCGAGGGCATTTCTTTTACATGCTTTTTGAGTTAGTCAGTTTGTTCTTATTTTCAGTATTTGGAGTTAGTGTGGGGCTTGTCCAAGCAGCTCATCAGTATTAAAGGCTTTCAATCATAGAGTCAGACTTAGTGGATATGGGTTGTTCTGCTTTTTAGATGGTTATTTGTTCAGATATTCTCAGTTAAATTCTTTTTAGATTATATGCTTTATTCAGTTATGCTTCCGTTTGCTTAGAGTTATTTTAGTATGCTTGTGATATGCCAGATTCAGGGTTAGCTTGGTGTCACTTATGATCCTAGGTACCGTGTTACATCTAAGAGCTAGCCTTGGGGCATGAAAAACTTAGTATCAGAGCAACGTTTAAGAGTCCTAGGGTGTCAAAAAGCAACACTAAGTAGAGTCTCTTTTATGGGTTTGAAGCACACCACACTTATGAGAGAGAGGCTACGAGGTGTTTTAAGAAAAACTTTACTTCTTTCATTATCTTTATCATGCGATAAAGTTTAGTTTAGTTTATGCTCTCTAATCCATTTGTTATGCATTTTAGATCATGCCTCCTCGCAGAGCTAATACCCGCAATGCTAGCGATAATCCTCCAGCTCCAAACAATGAGGTTACGAATGCAGAGTTCCATAATGTGATCCAGTTATTGGCTCAGACTGTGGCCAATCAGGATAATAAGCAGGCCCCAATTCCTGCAAACCAAAATGGTGGATCAGCTGCAGCCCAAGCCCGATATTTTGTTTGCATAAATCCGTCATAGTTTCTAGGGTCAAAGGTTGTTAAAGACCCACAGAATTTTATTGATGAGATCAAGAAGATTCTTGGGGTGATGCAAATGACTGGTGCTGATAGAGTTAAGTAAGCATCCTATCAACTCAAGGATGTGGTTCATACTTGGTTCACTCAGTGGAAAGATAGTAGGGGTGTGAATACAGCTCCTGTGACATGGGAGTATTTTACTGGAGCTTTTCTTGATAGGTTCTTTCCGAGGCAGTTGAGAGAGGCTAAGGCCCAAGAGTTTATGAATCTGAGACAGGGATCGATGTTGGTCCAGGAATATAGGTTGAATTTCATTTAGCTTTACAGGTATGCCCCATTTATGGTGGCCAATCCGAGGGCACAAATGGGCAAGTTCTTGTATGGGGTATCCGACTTGGTGAAAATGGAGTGCATGAATGTTATGTTATTAGGGGATATGGATATCTCTAGACTGATGAACCATGCTCAGTAGGTTGAGGAGGATAAGCTTAAGAATATGGCTAGGGATAACAAAAAGGCTAGGACAGGCAACTATGAACATTCTCAGCAGAGGTCAGGCAGTGGAAATCACTCACAGTTTCAGCAGAGGTCTTCATCCCCAGCTTCTTCATCATCTAGTGCTCCATCTCCCAAGCCTCGACAGGATCAAAAAAAAATAGCAGCAGGGTCGAAGTCACAAGGCAGTGTTCCAGGTAACCGCATTTTTCCAGCCTTCCCCAAGTGTGGTAAAAATCATCCAAGTGAGTGTCTTACTGGCAGAGAGGGGTGTTTTGGGTGTGGTCAGCTTGGCCATAGATTGAAGGAGTGCCTTTCCATCAGGCAAGGATAGGGAGGTAATAGAGCTCAGTCTACCACTTCAGTAGGTCGCACAGCTCAGCAGAATACTACTTCTGGCATAGGTGGTGGTCAGCATCAGAACCATCTCTATGCCATGTCTTCAAGCCAGGATAAGGAGAGTTTACCAGACGTGGTCACTGGTATGTTATCAGTCTTCTCTCTTGATGTTTATGTCTTGTTAGACCCAGGGGCTTCCCTATATTTTGTAACCCCGTATGTTGCATGTAAATTTGGAGTCAGTCCCAAAAAACTCTTAGAACTCATCCCACTCTCCACTCCAGTTGGTGAGTCAGTCCTAGCTAAAAAGGTATATAAAGATTGCCCAGTTTCAGTATTTATAAAGTCACCTCACCAAATTTAGTAGAGTTAGATATGACTGACTTCGATGTCATTCTCGGCATGGATTGGCTACATGCTTGTTATGCCTCAGTCAGTTACAGAACCAGAGTCGTGAAATTCCAGTTTCCAGATGAGCCTGTCTTAGAATAGAAAGGTAGTCCTCCAACATCAAAAGGTCGTTTCATATCTTACCTCAAATCTAGGAAGATGATCTCAAAGGGTTACATCTACCATATAGTTCGAGTTAAGGATTCTGATTCTGAAACCCACCTTTCTAGTCAGTCCCAGTATTTAATGAGCTTCCAGAGGTGTTTCCTGAAGATCTACCTAGAGTCCCTCCTGAGCGTGAGATTAACTTTGGGATAGACCTTTTTCCATCTATGCAGCCCATATCTATTCCTCCATACAGAATGTCTCCAACTAAGCTTAAGGAGTTGAAAGAACAACTTAAGGACCTCCTAGATAAAGGTTTTATCAGAGCTAGCATCTCTCTGTAGGGTGACCTAGTTCTCTTTATGCATAAAAAGGATGGTTCCCTCAAGATGTTCATAGACTATTGTCAGTTGAACAATGTCACAATCAAGAATAAGTATCACATCCCTAGGATTAATGACTTGTTCGACCACCTTCAGGGTGCCAGCTATTTCTCCAAGATCGACCTCAGATTCGATTACCATCAGCTTAGAGTTAGAGAGTGTGACATTTTGAAGATATCCTTCAGGACTCGGTATGGCTACTACAAATTTATGGTTATGTCTTTTGGACTAACAAATGCTCATGCAGCTTTTATAGACTTGATGAATAGGGTGTTCAAGCAGTATTGGATATGTTCATTAAGTCTTTATATATGATATTTTAGTCTACTCGTGGAGTGAGGAGGAGCAAGCTAATCATTTGAGAGTGGTGCTGCAAACTCTCACGGATCATCAGTTGTTTGCCAAATTTAGTAGGTGTGAGTTTTGGTTGCAGTCAGTCACTTTTCTGGTCATGTGGTATCTAAGGAGGGCATCCGAGTAGATTCTCAAAAGATAGAGGCAGTAAAGAATTGGCCTAGACCCACCTCTCCAACAGACATTAGGAGCTTTTTGGGTTTGGCTGGTTACTACAGGAGATTTGTTGAGGGGTTTTCGTCCATAGCTTCTCCATTGACTACTCTAACTTAGAGGATAGTCAAGTTCCAGTGGTCAGATGAGTGTGATAAAAACATCCAAGAATTGAAGACTAGATTGACCATAATCCCAGTTCTAACTCTACCAGACGGTTCAGATGGAGTATATTGTGATGCAACTAGAGTTGGCCTAGGTTGTATTCTGATGCAGCATGGTAAAGCATTGCATATGCCTCCAGACAGCTTAAGATTCATGAGAAGAACTACCCAACTCATGATATTGAGTTAGCAATAGTGGTCTTTGCCTTGAAGATTTGGAGACACTACTTTTATGGTGTCCATATAGATGTGTTTACTGACCACAAGAGCCTTCAGTATGTATTCACTCAGAAAGAACTGAATCTCCATCAGAGAAGGTGGCTAGATCTTCTCAAGGACTATGACATGAGTTTGCTTTACCATTCGGGTAAGGCCTATGTAGTAGTTGATGCGCTTAGTAGGTTGTCCATGGGTAGTGTGTCACAGGTTGAGAAAAGAAAGAAGGAATTAGCCAAGGATGTTCACAGGCTTGCTCGGTTAGGGGTTCACCTCACAGATTCATCATAAGGTGGTGTCATTATTCAGAATGGGTCAGAGTCTTCATTGGTAGCCGAGGAAAAGAAAAAGTAAGACAGTGATCCCATCTTACTTCAGCTAAAAGGTGTTGTCCAGCAGCAGAGAGTAGAGGTCTTCTCCCAAGGAGGAGATGGTATACTTCGTTATCAGGGTCGGTTATGTGCTCCTAATGTAGGTGATTTGAGGCAGCAGATTTTGACAGAGGCTCATAGCTCCAGGTATTCCATCCACCAATATGTACTATGACCTACGGAAAGTCTATTGGTGGAATGGTATGAAGAGGTACATTGTTGATTTTGTGGCTAAGTGTCTCAACTGTCAGCAAGTGAAGGTAGAACATCAACGACCGAGTGGTATGACTCAGGAGATGGACATTCCTAGTTGGAAGTGGGAGGTCATCAATATGGATGTCATTACAGGTTTACCTTATACTCACAAGAAGCATGATTCTATTAGGGTGATTATAGACAGGGTGACTAAGTCATACCACTTCTTGGCTGTCAAGACTACCAATTTAGAAGAGGACTATGCTAGACTCTACATCCGTGAGATAGTCACGTTGCATGGAGTTCCCTTATCTATCATCTCAAATAGGGGTACTCAGTTCTCATCTAAGTTTTGGAGATAGTTCTAGAAGGGTCTTGGTATGCATGTTAATCTTAGCACAGTTTTTCACCCGCAAACAGATGGTCAGGCAGAGCGTACTATTCAGACTTTAGAGGATATGTTGAGAGCTTGCGTAATCGACTTTAAAGGTAATTGGGATGATCACTTACCTCTTACAGAGTTTGCCTATAATAACAGTTTTCACTCTACCATTCATATGGCCCCGTATGAGGCACTTTACAGGTGGAGGTGTAGATCACCTATAGGCTGGTTTGAGGTAGGTGAAGCATCTTTGATAGGGCCAGATTTAGTCCATGAGACTATAGAGAAGGTTCAGCTTATTAGAGAAAGGTTGAAGGCGGCTTAAAGTTTTTAGAAATCTTATGCAGATATGAGAAGAAGGTAGTTAGAGTTTGAGGTTGATGAATGGGTTTTTCTGAAAGTGTTACCCATGAAGGGTGTGATAAGATTCGGTAAGAAGGGGAAGCTTAGTCCCTAATATTTAGGCCCTTATAGGATTCTTAAAAGAGTTGGCAGGGTGGCCTATGAGTTAGAGTTGCCCGCAGACTTAGCATCGATGCACCCAGTCTTCCATGTATCCTTGTTGAAGAAATGCATTACTGATCCAGTTTTAGTTGTGCCCTTAGAAAGCGTGGGTGTGAAGGATAGTCTCACTTACAAAGAGGTCCCAGGTCAGATTCTTGATCGTCAGATTCGAAGGCTGAGAAACAAAGAAGTCGCTTCATTAAATTCCTTTGGAGAAACCACTTAGTTGAGGGAGCTACTTGGGAAGCAGAAGCAACCATGATGACCAAGTACCCTTACCTCTTCCCTTTCGATCCAGCTTTAGCTTGAGGTAATAGTTCCTCTTCAGTTTCTCAGATTATTCTCATGCGCATTTCAATCTCAGTATCATTTTTCATCAGTTATTCATGAATTTCAACACTCTTACATGTATTAGAACCTATTTTAGCTAGAAATCAGCTTTTAATACTCAGTGGTAGGGATTGCAGCTCCTTCCCTCCAAACTCATCTTGTTGTAGTCTTCATTTGAGGATGAATGATCCCAAGGGAGAGATATTGTAATACCCTAGAAATCCTAAGTCTAAAACTAGCCCAGAAAACTTACAATTTTGAACTCTCCAAGCCAGATCAGGAACCACGGACCAGTTCCACAGGTCATAGAATAGTCCACGAACTGTGAACAGGACCACGGATCATGGAATGGCCTCGTGGAACTCATACCTGAGGGTCATCAAATCCCTCAGGAACCACGAGTAGGTTTTATGAGCCGTGGATGGTTTCACAAGCCATGAACTTGGCTCATGGTTATAAGACTCGCAGTCGGGAATAAAGGCCTAGGAACCACGACAGGGTTCCACGAGTCATGGAAGCTTTAACGAACCATGGAAACCTGTCCGTGGAACCTATTCGCAAATTTTCTAGCAGTTTTTAAATTAGCTTATCAGGGGTATCTTAGACCTTTTCTTTTTATTTTAGCTCCGACTATAAATAGTCTTAGGCTTATTTTATTAAGTCTGAACCCAAATTAAGTCAGTTTTCTCATTCAACCGCTCAAGTCTCAAAAAGAAAAGAATATAAGTGATTCTTCTCTCCATCCAGACCTAGGGTTTTCTCATCCGAGCTTCAAACTTCAGATTCTCTTCAGGCATCTTATTCCACCAGATATGTGGGTAGTCAGTAAGGATTTAGTTCACCCTTATGCCCAAAACTCTCACCTTTTTATAGTGTTTTTCATGAATTTAAGAACTAGGGTTCCTACTCAATTATGCAAATCCTTATAGAATTTAGTTCTCATGATTCTCACACGATTTATGTCCTTTTTTATATGAATTGCAATATGTTTTAATGATTTGCATGAGTTTTCACCATGACTTGAGAAATTAAGAAATTTGCCCTAAATTGTAGGACTTTTCTAAAGTAATATATTTCCTTCAAAATTCAACCTAGATTATCAGTATGAGTTTTAAAGGCAGAATTTAGCCAGTTTTCATTCTACTACAACATTTTCAGGAAAACTAGAGATTTTCATACTAGTCTAGTTCTGACTCAGAAATTTAGGACTACAGTTTAAAATGAGCTATTAGTATTCAGTTTGGGTGTAGTTTTTAGCACCAAGTTAGACTAGGGTTCAGTGTACCCTTAAAGTCCCAGAACTACGTGCCACCATAGGTTATTTAGCCCCTCAGTTGGGCCTCAGAACTAGTGATCACATCAGCCATGTTGTTATACCCTGTCAAGGTATATTGGGTCCTCTCGATGGGGCATATACATCGAACTCCATGCTTATCTCACGTAGTTTATGTCGGTTAATAGACTCTCCCATAGTACGAGTTTTAGTAAAGTACCTCAGGCCCTCAGACTATGTTTACTTTTAGTTTTTAGTATGTTTTTAGATTACCCTTGCATTTAAGCTTTTTATGCATGATTATATCTTGGGGAATATGTACTATAGTTCAGTTTAGTATAAATATTTTATCATTATTTTAGCATGTTTACACATTCAGCCAGCTTTACATATCCCCCATGCTCAATACATCCAAGGTATTGATGCATACTCTATATGTTGCATCCTATCATGATGAAGGTTCAGGTTCTCAGCTTTAGCCTCGTGATTAGTTCTCCCCGGTGCCATATCAGCGACAGTCAGTGGTGAGTCCTCATCATCCGAGGATATATATTTTACATGCTTTTTGAGTTAGTCAGTTTGTCCTTATTTTCAGTATTTGGAGTTAGCTGGGGGCTTGTCCTAATAGCTCATCAGTATTAGAGGCTTTCAGACATAGAGTCAGACTTAGTGGATTTGGGTTGTTCTTCTTTTTAGACGATTATTTGTTCAGATATTCTCAGTTGAATTCTTTTAGATTATATGATTTATTCAGTTATGCTTTCATTTGTTTAGAGTTATTTTAATATGCTTGTGATTTTCCAGATTCAGGGTTAGCTTGGGGTCACTTGTGATCCTAGGTCCCGTGTTACATCTAGGGGCTAGCCTCGGGGTGTGACAGATTAGAACAAAAGGGATAGACTTTAGACAAGGCTACCAAAGATTAGGCTGAAGGCTCAACTAGGCTTACTAGGATCACACTTTAGGTATGTAAAAAGAAGAATAAAATGGGCTAATCAAGGAAACGCCTAAATCATTTCCTAGATTCAACACCTCTCATTTCGCGTCGCACACACACTGCGCAAGTTCTAGAAATCACAATGCAACATGGAATCTACAATTAGTATCACACATGGCACATAG
Organism: Jaltomata sinuosa; assembly: GCA_003996215.1. Lineage (NCBI taxonomy): Eukaryota > Viridiplantae > Streptophyta > Magnoliopsida > Solanales > Solanaceae > Jaltomata > Jaltomata sinuosa. The sequence continues at coordinate 68,688 of QJPP01002073.1, read as the reverse complement.
TTTCAACTATTAAATACCAAGTCAATGCATATACTCGCTTCAGCACAATCATCAACCTTAATAATCACTATGTCATATTCAGAGCCAAACAAGTCAGAAATCTCAGTTTAGTGCAAACACTTAACAATTTTTTTTGGGAGAAGTCACATTTTCACAACAAAAATACATGCTTCTGTTTACAAAACAGAACTACCTAAGTTATCCTGGTTTTCTTCAAGTTAAACAAACAACACATTCTATTTTAAACATACCGATTCAACATAAAATAATGCCCTTGGGAAAAGAATACGGCAAGAAAAACCCAAGGTAAGACAAGCCCCACCCCTCACTCAAAGACCATGCATTATCCCTAATGCAATAGATTAAAACAATGGAAAAAGGACTTACCTACAGTGCCCTAGGCGCTCTGATCAGCTGCATCTGCAGCTGAGTCATGAACCATGTCTTCCTCTACGACATCAATCACCAAATCGTTTGATATTTTCTAGGTAAGCTCATCCCATTGTTAGCCTGGAAGGTGACCTCCTCATCCTTGCGTCAAAATTTTATTTTATTTTTTTCTGAGTCCATCAATGCTCTTCCTGTGGCTTAAAATGGGCATCCTAAGATGATGGGAATCTCTTTGTCCACAACACAATCAATGATCACAAAGTCAGCTGGCAACTTGAACTTTCCAACTTGGACTACCACATCATCAATAATCCCCACCGGTCGCTGCATTGATTTATCTGCCATTTGCAGCCTTATATTGGTCGGTTTTGGAAGTTTGAGTCTGGATTCCTTGTAGATTGCAAGGGGCATAAGGTTGATAATAGCGACATTATCACACAGTGCCTTGGAAAAGTACCGCACACCAATAGTGCATGGTATGGTAAATGCTTCTGGGTCTGCTTTCTTCTCAACTGTAAGTTTAGAGATAATACAACTCATCTGATGAGTAACTTTCATATCTTCCTCCTTAGCAGACCTCTTTTTTTTATTGATCAACTCTTTCACATATTTTGTGTACCCAGGCATCTCATGGAATGTATCAAGGAAGGGGATATTCAGGGATAGCTGCTTCAACTGATCACAGAACTTTAGACATGTAGAGTTCTCTACCTTCTTTACCAACCTTTGTTGGAAAGGTGGAGGACATGTATACCTTGGCACTAACCGTTTTACTGGTCTTTGCTCACTCTCTATGACCAATTCAGCAGTTTTCTGATTGACTAGCATTGGAGTCTCTACTTCTGCCACCTCCATTGATTCCTCTAACTGACAATATCATTCTTCGTAGTCCGACCACTTCAGGTGGTTATGTTCATACAATGTTCCATACCACCCCCAACATTAGGTTTAACAACTGTATAACTAGGGAGTTGACCCTTCAACTTAGGATTTTGTTCACTTGAAAGATCTCTGAATTGTTGTTCCAGCTTTTGGATAAAAATTGTATGGGAACTTACCACTTCTGCTAGGTTCTTTGTTGTGACATCAGACTTCTCTTGATTTGCCAAGATCCTCTCAAGCATGCTCTCTATTTTAGTTGACCCCTGATCATGTTGATTTTCTCGTGGAGGGATGTATGTATTTGTGTTTCTATTACCAAAATTATTTCCTTGAGCTTGTTGTTGAGGTGCCCACTGCGGTTGATTGTTATACATATTCCCATGATACATTTGCTGACCCTGAGTGTTATTGATATAATTCACACCTTCAACCAATGCAATCTATGAATCTGAGTATCTTCGATCCTCCGGACTGTATACATGTGCCTTTTGTAGGGGTATGCTCTCAACAACATTCACCTTCTTGGTCTCATCATCCGATAGTCTTTTGTTTAGCAGCTCTAGGCTAGTGGCAAGCCGTGCAATCATCTCATCTCGTTCATGATTTTCTTTGGCTAGAGATGGAGATATATACCCAATATTTGATATGCTTGACTGCCATGCATGATTGTGCGATGTCAACTTGTTCATCATTTGAGAGATTCTGGTGAAGGTTTTATCCATGAAGCTACCCTCAGTAGCATTGTTCATAACAGACTGAGAGATGGGGTCCAACCCCGTGTAAAACTTCTCCATCAAGATGTGATCAGGAAACCCATGGCCCAGAGACATTCACATTCTCATCATAGAATGGGTTGTCTACATTCGCCGCATAAGCCTGGTTGATACCTTGGTTCCTCCTGTTATTGCCATCCATGGTGGCCTGCGCACAATACAAAAACAAACCAAGTTTGATGGAATAAAGAAAAGACACAAAGTAAAGTAAGACTTTCCTCAAGTGAATTTCAAAGTCATATTCCCCGACAATGGTGCCAAAATTTGATGCATTCAAACTACACCCTTTTTACAAGTGTAAATGATCGTTGTCAAATATAGTAACCCACCTATTAGGTTGGGGTAGAATCCCACATAGAATAGGGTAAGAAATATAATACTCTAAGTCCTTAAGGTTACTTTACTTTATACCAATTCTTATTCCTTAGCGATTGTGTAAAAGATTGTTCTATAACTAGAATTTGCAGTAAATAAATGAATGGATTAGCAAGGTTTGGAACAAACTGGGGTTGTTTCACCACGTAAAGATTACAACTACATTTATAGTCTCTCCTAGCTTGAACAGATAAGCAATGACCAATTAGTAACCAATTCGTATCTTTTGATGTGGGAATGGTCTTTTCTTCACTTATTTTCCCAAAAACAATGAAGCATAATTACAAACTGATCATAATTTTTCAAGTAAAACTAATGTATTTCTACGTAGTTCTATTAAACAAGGGTTAGTGCCTTGAGTTCTTGTTGGTTAACTCTTTCCAATCCTAATTAACCCTTCCAGGCACAAACTAGGGTTTTTCGGCGTTAGACTAATGTTTGCAACCATTAATCATGATTATAATAAGAGTTAACAAATTATCCAATCAAACTAATCTATTCTACGATGATATTTTAGCCCTAGATTTCACCTATTATGAGGCTTCACAACCCCCAAAATGAGTTTAGTTACTCATGCTAGAAATAATAATAATAAGATGAATCAAAGGAAATATACTTACAAATTTGATTGAAAACCAAAAGATGTTCTTAAATCCAAGGCAAAGACACACTCAACCCGTTCAAAACCAATACAAAGCATAAAACAATAGTAGCATATGATATATGTAAAATAATAACCTAAGGATGTTATTTATAGGCGAGTAAGAATCATATCCTAAAAGGGCTAGGAAAGGAAATCTGCGTCATCTTGTATGGTCTCCAAAACATATTGTTCTTGCTCAAAACAAACCGTTCTTCGCATCGGGATAACTTCCCTTATTTACCTACATTCTGGACTCAAAAATGGAAGCCAAAACAGTCACCAAAATGGACCGTTATTAGCCAAAATGGTCCGTTCTCATGGACGTTGTAACTTGCTGATTTTTTTAGCATTTCTGGCTTCTAAAAATAACCCCAAAAATGACCAATTTTTGGCTAAAAATGACCACCAATATGAACCCTTTTTGTGGTTGTTTTAACCTCCTGTATCCATTTTATTTTTGTCCTTTAGCTTTGATTGGCACCACGGCTCGTAATCCTCCACAATGACTCGAAATGAGCCTTTTTTACCAACCTTTTCATCCTTGTAGTGTACTTAGCCCATTATACCTATAATTCAACCAAAATGCATCATATCACACTAAATATGCTCAAGAACTGCAAGGAATCCTCGTCAAAAGGTATGGAATATGCCTTAAAATCCTTCCACATCACCTATACTCTGGTTTTCAACAAAGGACATTTCTTCATCATTGAGGAAATAAACCTCATCATTGACTAGCTCCTCTCCTTCATATAAGCCTATGGCGTTCACACTCGTTACATTTGTTTCTATCACATGCTTAGTAAGAACCTCTAAGTGTGTCATGATAGTCGCCATTTTTATCCCTTCCTTCATCTTTATTCCTCAACTCTTTAAGCATATTTGCGGAAGTGGCAGCGATTGCCCCCTTGGCTCCCCAAGTATCCCATGAATAATTGGTTCTAGTCAGCTTATCAAGCAATACCTTAGCAAACTCAATAGTTTGGTCCATTAAAGCAACTCCAGCTAGGTTATTAATAATGGACTTGTTGATAGAATCCAACGAGCGATAAAAATGTTGAAGAAGTATGTCATTCGACAACCCATGAGTTGGACACGTTAGCACCTTTTTTATGAACCGTAACCATACTTTATGTTGAGGTTCTCCCGAAATTTGGCAAAATTTTGTGATCTCATCACAGAGTTGAAGAATTCTTAAGGGCGAGAAGAAATGATCTAGGAAAGACTAGGTTAATTCATTCCATGAAGTGATGGAGCCTTCCAAATCTCCTCCAACCATGACGTTGCGTCTCCCCAGAGGAAGAATGGGAATAATCTTATTTGAATGTACTCTTGTCTAATGTTGTTGATTTTGAATGGCTACATATTTCAATGAAGTTTCTCATAATGGCAGTTAGCATCTTCCTGATCAAGGCCTCCAAACAATCCTTTCATTTGGATTAGGTGTAGCATGGTGCTAGTAACATGGAAAATTGTGTTCTCTACTGTAGGAGGTAGGCGAGTAGCACTTGCTAAACCATATCCAATTAGTTTCATCTTCAACATCTATGAACCCGTCAGCGCTAGCTTATTATCTATCTTGACTCATTGCTTCACCTATTCAAATAACAAAAACAACAAACCAAGTTAAAGAAAAACAAGGCGTAACACAAATATGGAACAACAAGCAAAATATGGTTATCAATTTTCAATCTTCAGCAACAATTCCATTTTTAATAACGTCCAAAAACACACTTCAATGAAGGAGGTAAAAATGGTCTTATGCAAAACAAGTACCCAACTAAGAGTCGAGGTCGAATCCCACAAGGATTGGAGTTAGATTTTGCCAAATTTTGTAAATCAAAATAAGAGTATGCGCATTATATTATACAAGAAAGTAAAATTGGGGGATGTGTGTAATCAAGTGAATAGTATCAATAGCAAGTGACAACATTAACACAATTATTTAGATATCAAGATTGAAGAATCTAGAGGTGTGCTTTCTATGGGGTATAACTTTGATTAGATTAACTAAATGACTTAGAACAAATTATCATATAAATAGATTTTGGTTCTAGCTATACTCAAGGTCTTTTAACCCAAGAGTATGTCTATTTTGAGTTTTTTTCAAACCCCAAAACCAAATTCAATTAACGACCAAACATATGCTTGAGTAAGCTAAACTATTTCTAGCTCTAGTCATTAGATGAGGTTTAAAGCCCCAAATCCTCACTATTGAAGACTTACCCAATTCCACTTCACTCTCTCAAGTAAAAGTAAAATTAGAGAGTTCAATTAAAATTTTCAACCATTAATCTTAGGATTAAAACTTGAAGAAATAAATAGATCCATACATTATAATTAATTCTAAGAACAAATAGTCAATACCCAATCAATACTAAACACCCATCATTGGCACAAACCCCTAAAAAATAAATTAGCTACTGATAATAAAGAAAAGAGAATTATACCATATGGGTGTTCCTCAATTCCATTCATGATGAGAAAATAAGTTCAATTCCAAGCTTTCAATATCAATAGTGGAGTTTTCATTATTCTAGAAGAAGGAAAAGGATGTTGTACTTCTCTCAATGTACTCTACTACAATATACAAATTGGGAAAATTCTCCCAAGAAATATCCTATGCATAGATCCTAAAATGTTATTAGAAACTTTCAAAATATGCTAAAGAATTTCTGGATAAAATTGTCACTCGGGCAGCTTGCATTAGAAGTGCGCTTGCACCTGTGGCTGCAGTTCTTGACTTACGGCACGTAGGTGCTTGAAGTTCTAGCCAGTCACTGTCTCTTCTCCTGTGTGGCACCTACAAAACATAAATGCAAATTTGCTGCATGTATGTCTCGCACAGGTTTCCATCAGTGTGTTTTTCTTCTGTTCTTCTCTTGGCTTGGATTTCCTCCTTAGCTTGTAGCTCTTGCTTTTAGCTTTCTTCCATTGAATATTTAGGTGCAAATATTCTTCCATCTTCAATTCACACGAATGCCTGTATATAAGAGAAAAAAGGAATAAAATCATTCTAAATAGCACAAGATTAAGGCAATAATTTATGCTTAAGAGTTAAATAAGTTGGTAAATTACCAACTTATCAATGCTAAGTCTTTTCTTTGTGCATTTACCATCTTTTCCAAGATCTGCTTGATTACTCTATTCGACACCAACATTTGTCCACTTGTCTATGGACGGTATGGAGTTTCTACCTTGTGATGGATCCCATATTTGGCCAATACATTTTTCAGCAAGTAGTTGCAAAAATTACCACCCCATAACCAAACAAAGCTCTTAGAGTGCCAAATCTTGAGAATATAACTTTTTTTACAAATTGTATGATTGTTTTTGCTTCATTGGTAGGAAGTGCAACTTCCTCCACCTATTTGGACACAAAATTGACAACCACCAATATATACTTGTTACAAAACAAAGGAGAGAATGGTCCCATAAAATTAATGCCCAGACATAAAAAATCTCCACCTTTAAGATGTTTTACAATGACATCTTGTGTCTTTTAGAAATTTTCCCTATTCTCTGACACCTGTCACAACTTTTAACAAAATAATATGCATCATTAAAAAGAGTAGGACAAAAGAAACAAAATTGAAGTACCTTTGCGGCTATCCTACCTTTGCGGCTATCCAATCACCACCATGGAATCCTCCATATGGAGAAGCATGACAACTTTCTAATACATGTTTTACCTCTTTTTGCAGGATGCACCATTTGATCTTTTGATCGGATCCTTTCTTGAACAAGTAAGGTTCATTCCATATATAGAAATGAGAGTCATGCATTAGTCACTTCCTTTGCTGGAAACTTGCCAGGAGGATATAGTCTGCTTAGAAGCAAATTCACTATGTCAGCTTAAGAAGGAAACTCATCCATATTTAGAGCAAAAAGTTGCTCATCAAGGAATTCTTCCTTTATTTCTTTGCCCTTGGCACATGACCTCTTCCCTCCAAGCGTGATAGATGATCTGCTACTTAATTTTGACATCCCTTATGGTCTAAAATTTCTAGATTAAACTCTTGCAGCAGTAAGATACACTTTGTTAGCATGTGATTGGCATCTTTCTTTGTTAACAAGTATCTAAGTGCCACATGATCAATTTTCACCACAAATTTAGTCCAAACCAAGTAACATATGAATTTGTTGAATGTAAAGACAACTACAAGCAACACCTTCTCTGTGATAGTGTAATCTATTTGAGCTTCATCCGATGCCTTGCTTGCATAATATATCAAATGGAAAATTTTCTCCATCCTTTGCCCTAGAACTGTGCCTACTAATGAATCTCTTGAATCACACATTAATTCAAATGGTAGTGACTAGTCATGTGCCATCATAATTGGTATCGATAGTACAGGAGCTTCTCATAGAATACAAGTGCGAGAAGTAACAAAATAATATGTATAACTGCCTCCGAATATACAAAGAGTAATAGTACAAAAGATGAGATGTGGTCAAGCCTCGATCGTCAGGCGCTCACCCTAGTCTCAAATATCCAAAAGCTGCACGAGTCCCCATGCGATCAACGGTGAAGCTCACACTAATATCTACACCAAAAAGATGCAGAAGTGTTAGTATGAGCACCAATTCCTAAGCAATGGGTACCCATAGGCATCATCGACTGACTGAGCGCATATAAGATATAAAAATAGTAAGTAGCAGATAACAAGAAAGCAGTCACCAAAGCAAATAGGGAAAGCACATGGAAACTAGCATGGACAAAAGCCAACCAAGAGTTATAAGCATTCAATGCTAGCACAGAAGATACACATAACACAGAAACATAGGTGAAATAAAGAAGAACGCACATGGGATCCTTGCAACAATAGTATATAAACAGAGAGAGTTTAAAGAGAAGGGCGGTATACCAGTAACCTCAAGTAAAAAGGGAAAAAGGGAAGCAAACTAACACATTCAGCTAGAAGTAATATACGGACATAATCATGCCAAAACCCAACTACAAGATAAGCATAGACAGAAAGCAGTCTCTCAAGTGCAACTCTAGAATGGAATAACTAAGCCACAAGAACCTAGATCCACTAATCAAAATCCACGATATAGAATAACATCTGATAACCCACAACTACTTAAAAGGCCACATAGACAGTGCCTCAATGATATAGGACCCACTAGCCCCTAATTAATCTCAGTCCAAATAATCAGGGCCTCCACAGGCCAAAAACCACTAATCCAACCAAAAGCGAAGGTCATAACAAGCTCTATGAGACGAAAGGAGTAATATCATCTACCTACAATCCCAATAGCCACCCATACAATCGAGGAATGCAATCAAGTAAAAATAAACCCTCTGGCTACCCATACAATCAGAGCATACACTGAGAACACATCAAACAAGGGTAGAAACAGAATACAATATGCATGATGATGTAATATGATGAATTTGGTGTGATAGTAGTGTTGTTACACCTCTCCCGGTACCTAGAAGGCCCAATAGAGGCAGGATCCATGGAAGGCGCACCCGAGTACCTCTACTACACCGTACCCCCTCCTCCTAGCACATTCATCGGCCCATAGCCATTGGTCCAGGAATGACAGGGTCCATGGAGGTCTACTCATACACCACATACTAAAATTGTGAAATATAAAAGAATCATAACCTCATAGTATGTGCCTGGACTCGAACTGGGTCTAAAATAATAGTCACATCTCAATAACCCTTATAAAGGGTGCTCAGAGTGTGTCCGGGTCTAAATGAGTAATTACATCTCAAATCCTCTAAACAGGGTGCCCGACAAGTAACCGGGTCTAAATACATAATAAAAATATGTCTAACACCCAGCCCCGCTATGTCTAGTATCAGTGAGAAATCAGGTGATAAAATCAAATCATCGTAGTATTCTTTCAGTTCCAAAAACCCTTTTCATAGTCATTTTATTAAAAACGAGCCCTCGGGACCACAAAGTTTAGAAAACCATTTATGGTAGGCCCGAAGCCAAAACAGTAGTAAAACATGCAGAAAAATCATTTGCATGAATGATATGCTCGCAAACAAAAGGTTAGCGCAATGACTCACAAACATTTCTATCGGCCCTGCACAGGCATAATCGGTTCTACAGCACAAAAAACTAGCCTAAAGTAAGGTCACAATATTTAGGACTTGCGGACATTCATAATTATCCCACCGTCTATGGTCCAGAGGCATATACAAAGGCCACACAGAGCCACAAGGGTAATATAGTAATACTTCACGAATACTACAATCAATGTAAGAAATGAACAGATAGAAAAAGGCGGACAAAGTCTGGGGTACCAACCTAATTAGCCTGTATACGCAAAGTCTAGGTAGGAAAAAACATAACCTACCTATCACCTGATGACTAGCTGCGAGAACGGTGTCGTCCATGCTCAAACTGCTCTGAGAAGCTCCAAATCACAAATAAACTATCAAAACAATAATCTACACATCAAAATGAAACCAGTGATACCCATATTGCTATAAGTTTAGCCAGGTCGACATTCGGGTCACAAGTGGGGCCATGGGGCCCATAACCCAAAATCAGAGACAAGAAAAAGCACGATGAACATATTACTCCCATAAGTGCATGCCCAAAATTTGAGAGAATTTGGCCAAGAAAAAGGGCACAAAACAGCACGCTCAAATCACGAATTAAAGATGGAATTTCAAGGATAAAATCCAAAAATTAAGCAAGAACTACTTACCACGAAGAGGGAAGCAAGGTAGCAGAGAGAAATCCTCGAATTCACGAACAAAAGGGACCAAACGGGCAGCTTCAACCAAGAAACTCAAGCTTTTAGAAAACTCATCAATGGAGGTTTGAAAAAGATGGAGAAGAACAACTTGGGCAAGAAGAGGACTTACCACACGACGAGGGAGAAACAAAGTTCATCAACTAAATGAATTCCCTAGGAACTATTGGGAGCAATATAAGTTGAGAGAAAAGAGTTTGGAGTGTGAGAGAAATGAGTTTAGAGGCTGAAAAATCGAGCAGGGGGAAGTATATGTGCCTGCGCGCAGGCTGGCGCCATTGGCGCTGGCCAGGCACCATCGACGCTGAAGGGGCAGGGCTTGCACATGCACGATCACGCTAGGGGAGCGCCATTGGCGCTGGCAGGTAGGCGGCAGGCTGGCGCTATCGCACTTCCTGGGCGCCGATGGCGCAAAGGAAGTTGTCTGCTGCAAAAACCAGCAAAACTCAAAACTTCCACGAGGCATTCCGGGCACAATCAAAACCCGATACTCAAAAACCAATAATGCTATTAAAGTGGAAACAACATTTTGGACACAACGGAATTGATGAAACTTTCATATGAGGCCGTCTCAGAGGAATGTTGACCCAAGTCAACACTTATTAAAACCAACCAAACACCCAAAATGAGCTCGGCTCATCTGGGACCCAAACTAATGGTCCTTCTAGCCTAAACTCGATATTCCAGAGCTAACAATGCTGGCTAAATTTCCATCCCAGGATATCTTCTCCAAATATTGACCAAATTCAACCAAACAAGCCCAACTGACCAGAAAACACAGAACGAGAGAGAATTCCAAGCTGAATAGCTCCCGAACCACGACCAAAGGTCTAACTAGACCAAAAGTCCATGTTTTGGAGCTAACGGAACTATCAAAATTTGATTCCGAACACGATAGCCAAGAATGTTGACTAAAGTCAACAATTTTCAAAGTTGAAGCTCTAAAACAAGAAAAAGGAAATAAAGACCAAACAGACGACTCGGGCACCAAACTACTGGTCCCAGCAAGCCATAAATGACTTGGGGCAGCTACAGGCAGGCTCTAATAGTACAAAAAAGGTGAAAACATGAGAATGATCAGAAGGATCATTACATCATCCACTACTAAAAAGGACTTTTGTCCCTGAAAGTCAAGAAAGAAGGGAAGAGAAAAGGCTTAACAACTTCAGATACAAAACCCGCCCTACTCTCTTGGACTACCTGGGTAGCCTCATCAACTGGACAGCACCCAATAGAACGAAACCATAAAAAGCAACTAAGCCTTAACTCCTTACTAGCCAAGCTAGATTCCAACCTATTTCTCCAAAACTTCCAAAGATCTGCCAACCCAAAGTGAACCTCAAGAATCTCAATTGGAAAGCACTGACACAACATTAAAACTAGAGGACTAAGGCGATCAACACACAGAACTCGAACCCTCGATACCACGACCAAGTCCACTCACAAAGTCACCAACCAAAATTCTAACTCATGAACCCACTGATCCGTGAAACCCTTTATTCTGACCTGAATCCTTTTGCACCATAATCATGAAGCCTCACACAAGTTGAACACTCGAGCCACCCTCAAAACATCAACTAACCCACCGGAGATCCATAGTTCCCGCCTATAGTCCACCATGAAGAAAGTCACACTTCTTACTCAAACTCTTTCCAAGCCAAGTTAGAGTCTACTAGCCTTGCCATCCAAGATAACAAACCATAGCATATCATCAAAAACTGGAGTTACCTATCCCGACTGACCATCAACCAATGAACGAACACTTTTGCTAACACCAACCTTGTTACCTGAACCCGTCTGAACCAACCATCAGAACTCGACTGAGACTTGCACACCAGGTTTGGGAAAGGCATGTATGAACACTCTGTGCCAACGAAGAAATTCCTCAACTATCGAACGAAACCACCCTCGCTGAACCGTGCCAAGTCTGAATCAACTGTAAGCGAATAAACCAGGGCAACCTACCCAAAAGACCCAAACCAAAACCAAGACCCTTCAAAGAGTCTGGTAAGCGTACCACGAAGTCAAAGCTAATAATTAAGTCCCAAACTCTAAGAACCACCACTACTACTCTGAATACTCGAACACTATTTGGATTTAAGATTTTCATACTAGCCTCAACATAGAAGAAAGTCCACTATGCCGCGAAATCAAGTCAAATACCCTGTAGGCAAAGGGAAGATGTCTAATGCCCAAGGTCGCCATCTAGCTATCGAACTTTTGCGTAAACCTTCAACTCACCTTTTTTAGTGAAATCACCTGCTCATCTGTATCTGCACACAAACCAACAACTCTAAACCATATAATATATCGAACTCCTGGTCCATATTGGCCGAGTCTAACCAACATTGGAAACCCACACACAGCCCACCACTCGAAGAGTCCACCAAATCAATCTTTCAACCTTTGGAATACAAAGGAAACCATCAATCTCAAAATACCACTGGAACCTAATAGTATCCCTTTTGGCTCGAACTCGTACAACCTGATCACGTATAACATACACCCACTGATCCTCGAACTGACGCTGCTGAATCTGTCCAACCAAGGTAGGAGGAACCTCGTACTATCAAGAACACTTCTAAAATATTGAATGTCCATCCTAACCCAATGGTTAGACAAGGACTGGATGTCCAAGGCCAATAGCTGCCCTAAAATAGAAGAAAAGAAGCCAAGTTGCCCGCACCCACTACCTTCCGGTATAAGGATACTATAACCAAAAAGAGCTTTCCATGAACCACCCAAAGTGGTCTGCTAAGCCACGATTCTGAAACCCATCATCAATTTACCAATCATGCCTCTATCAAACCCATGAGTAGACCCATATAATGCCGATGAACACTTAGGAATCGAAGCCAACTAGGCTCTGAATATACAAGTTTCCCAATCCATAGATGCTGCTGAAACGTAGGTCCCCCAAAGAATATAACAAGGAAACTACAGTCGATGCAACAAGCTCCCAAAGGTAGCACTGGAAAAGGCCACTACTTCGATCTCTTACTAGAAGGAAATCTGTCCTCAAACTAATCAAAGGAAAATCCACTACAATCTGAACACGGTCGACGCAAGTCACCAATACACAAGCCCAAGCAACCCCTAGTCGTCACCTCATTCAGCTACTAGAATGCATATACACAAGCAAGGAGCCATCACCCTCCTTCGCAAACCAAATGAAACCCTTCCCAAGGAAACACCAAACCTGACAGGCTCTTTCTTAAACAAAACCTGGAGCTATTTCCTTAGCTCCCACATCTGTACCATCTATACATCAATAAGGTAGGAAAAGAATAGGTTGAATGCCTAACCCAACCAAAATACTATGATCATATCTCACCCACGATACTATAGTTAACACTTAGCCAAAATGCTACAATCGGAACTCGACCACCATGCCACAATTAAAACCTCAACCAGACAAGAAACTGAAGAAAACCAGGAAAGCACCCCATACCTGCTAACCTCATAAACCAACCAAAGAGAGTCGACTCTAATTTCCCAAGAAAACAAAACCAACCAATGCTTACTAGTATAACCAACACCACACGACTTAAGACAGGACCTCAATATCTTATACAAACCACTGGTATCACATCGAACCACCATAAGAACCTCTAGCCAATGCTAGATAACAGCCTAGGCAATAACCATCTGGGACAGCTAAAAAAGGAAGACTCAAACCAAGTCTAGAACTACAACAAAATTGTAAACAAGGCTAACCAGACCTACCCGCAGGCTATAACTCTAGGTAATCACCTCCCAAGGATAACTCACCCTATCCACTACTAAAGAATAATTTACCGAGAAAACAAATATATAAACACTACAACTCAAGTAGTAAAATTAGATGGTACTTTTGAGACAGGCATGTTTCCTAGAACAGTAACAGGCCCTGTGATGACTGGTGGTGAGCATGAACTCTTCTGCAAGTTTGTGAAGATGAGGCCTCATGTGTTTCATGGATTGTAATCTGAGGATGCCTATGAGTTCATCACAGACTATCATGACAGGTTTCATAGAATGGGTAGCTTCGAGAGGCATGGGGTAGACTTTGTGTCATTTCAAATTCAAGGGGATGCCAAGATGTGGTAGAGGGCATTCGTGGACTGCAAGCCTACTAGGGCGCTCCTTGTGACTTGGAGTCACTTCTATCAGGTCTTTCTAAAGAGATATGTTCTCAGCCCAACAGGGGCAGTGGTAGAGAAGGTAATCAGCCCAAAAGGGGTAGTGGGCAGATGAGAGGCAAGAATCATTTTTATGCCTTTTTTAGTAGACCAGGCGCAGAGGCTTCAGACGCAGTGATCATATGTACCATTTTTGTCTGTGATCATATATCTTTAGTTTTGTTTGACCCTAGGTCTAACTTTTCTTATGTGTCTGTTGGTTTTGCTGAGAGTTTTGATATGTTGTGTGAATCCCTTGACTTTTCTATTACTGCATCTACTCTGATAGTGGATTTTGTGGTAGTGGATAAAGTCTTTTGGGCTTGTCCTATCATATCCATAGGGCGAGAGACCTCAGTTGACTTAGTTATTCTTGACATGGTAGACTTTAATGTCATCTTGGGAATGAGTTGGCTATCTCTGCATCATGTTATCTTGGACTTTCATACTAAGACATTGGCTATGGCCATGCTTGGGTTGTATAGCTTAGAGCTAGAGGATAATTATAGTTTGGCACCAATGAAATTCGTGTCTTTCCCTTATGCTCAGAGTCTTATGGGGAGGGGATATTTGCCCTTCCTAGCTCATCTTTGGGATAACAGTTTGGAGGTCTCATCTATTGAGTCAATTCTAGTAGTATGCGAGTTCCAAGAGGTGTTTCCTATAGACCTGCCTTGCATGCCACTTGATGGAATATTGATCTTTGCATTGACTTAGATCCAAACACTCATCCTATCTCTATTCCTTCCTATATGATGGCACCAGCTGAATTGAGAGAGCTTAAAGCCCAGTTGTAAGAGCTATTAAGTAAGGGTTTCATCAATCTGAGTGCCTCCCCATGGGATGCTCCAGTTCTCTTTGTTAAAAAGAAGGATGGCAGTCTGCGCATGTGTATAGATTATAGACAGCTGAACAAGGTTACTATCTATAACCAGTACCCTCTCTCTTACATTACTGACCTGTTCGATCAGTTACAATGGGCTTTGATGTTCTATAAGATTGACTTGAGGTCTGGTTACCATCAGTTGAAAATCCGACCTTTAGATATTCCTAAGACTTTATTTTGGACCCGTCATGGGCACTATAAGTTTCTGGTAATGTTTTTTGGGATGACCAATGCCCCAATACCTTCATGGGCTTGATAAATGAAGTATTCAAGCCCTATCTTGACTTATTCATCATAGTTTTCATTGATGATATCCTGGTGTACCCTAGGGATGATAAGGATCATGAGGATCACCTTAGAATTGTGTTGGGAATGTTAAAAGAGAAGGAATTGTATGCAAAGTTTTCAAAGTGTGAGTTATGGTTATCTTTCATGTCCTTTTTAGGCCATGTGGTTTCAAAATATAGGTGATGGTAGACCCCCAGAAAATAGAAGTAGTTAAGAATTGGGCTAAACACACTTTGGTGATAGAAGTTTGAAATTTTATGGGGATGGCTAGCTACTACTGCCAGTTCATCAAGGATTTTGCATCCATTGCTACTCACCTGACTCAGAAGGATGTGCCATTTGTTTGGCAAGAGAACTGCAAATAGAGCTTCCAAAAGCTCAAGACCTTGTAGACCATAACTCTTATGCTAGCCTTGCCAGTTGAAGGTAAATACTTAATTGTTTATTGTGATGCCTCACGATCTGGTTTATGTGCTATGTTAATGTTGGAATGGAATGTCATTGCTTATGCTTCAAGACAACTCAAGGTGCATGAGAAGAACTACCCTACTCATGACTTGGAGTTCGCGGCAATAGTATTCGCCCTCAAGATTTGGAGACACTACTTATACAGAGTCCATTGTGAAGTGTTCACAGACCACCATAGCTTGTAGCATGTCTTCACCCAGAAAGACTTAAACTTGAGATAGAGGAGGTGGATGGAACTGCTTAAGGATTATGACATCACTATCTTGTACCATCCGGGTAAGGCTAACATGGTGTCTGATGCACTGAGCAGGAAGACTGAAATTATGGGTAGCTTTCCTTACCTGAACGTTGCTATGCGACTGCTGGCCAGGGATATTTAGGCTTTGGATAATAGCTTCGTGAGATTGGAAGTTTCTGATAGGGGTGGCTTACTAGTATGTGTAGAGGCAAGGTCCTCTTTCTTAGAGAAAATCAAAGGTAAGTAGTTTGATGATATGAAATTGAGAAAAAATCGTGATAAAGTGTTGTGAGGTGAGGCCAAGAAGACCATCATCGATGAGGAAGGTGTCTAAAGGATCAAAGGGCGATTTTGTATGCCTCGTGTTGAGGAGTTGATTCCCACCACTTTAGCAGAGGGTCACAGTTCAAAGTATTTCATACATCCTGGTGTGACCAAGATGTACCGGGACTTAAAGAAACATTACTGGTGGGGGATGAAGAAAGATATAGTGGATTTTGTAGCTAAGTGCCAAAACTGCCAGCAGGTAAAATATGAGCATCAGAAACCTAGAAGTACACTTCAGAGAATACCCATCCCTAAATAGAAGTGGGAACGAATAGTGATGGATCTCGTGGTTGGTCTCCCCAAGACTTTGGGAAAGTACGATTCGATATGGGTCATTATTGATAGACTGACAAAATCTGCACACTACATCCCTGTATAGTTGACTTATAATGTGGCCAAGATCTATCTTAAAGAGATCATCTGATTGCATGGAGTGCCCATCTCCATTATTTTTAATAGAGGTACCTAGTTCACCTGTAATTTCTAGCATAAGTTGCACGAAGAGTTAGGGACAAGATTAGACCTGAGTACATCCTTTCACCCTCAGACTGATGGGCAGTCTGAGTGTATGATTTAGGTGTTAGAGGATATGATTCGCGCATGTGTGATAGAATTTGGGGGTCATTGGGATTAGTATCTAGCACTAGTGGTGTTTGCTTATAACAATAGTTACCACTCCAGCATAGAAATGGCCCCATTTGAAGCTTTGTATAAAAGAAGGTGTAGATCTTTCATCGGTTGGTTTGATTCGTTTGAAGTGAAACCTTTGGGTACGGACTTGGTAAGGGACTCCATGGAAAGAGTAAAGTTCATCCAAGGGAAAATTTTAGCAGCTCAAAGCTGGCAGAAGGAATATGCAGACAGGAAGGTTAGAGACATGCACTTTGCAGAAAGTGAGCAAGTTTTGCTCAAAGTCTCACCCATGAAGGGTGTTATGCGATTTTGAAAGTGAGGCAAGTTAAGTCTGAGGTTTATTAGACCTTTCGAGATTCTTCAGAAGGTTGGTCCAGTGGCTTATAGATTGGCTTTACCACCTAGTCTGTTGGGGGTTTATCATGTATTCCATGTGTCGATGCTTAAGAGATACTATAATGATGGTAATTACATCATTCACTGGGATTCGGTCCTATTAGATGAGAACCTCTTTTATGAAGAAGAGGCCATTGCTATTCTTGATCGAGATGTTTAGAAGTTGAGAACCAAGTAGATTGCATCTGTGAAGGTCCAGTGGAAGAACCATCCTTTTGAGGAGGCCACTTAGGAGACTAAGACAGATATGTGAAATAAGTATCATTACTTATTCATTGATTCAGGTAATCTTTGTTTCCCCCCTATTTTTTTCTCGATTGTCATTTGGGGATCAATGATTGTTTAATTGGTATTTAATATAATGACATGTTCCATCTTTACGTTAAATTAAGGCATCAATACCTGGCCAGAAAAGTCCCTAGGTGAGAATTAAAAATCTTAGGCTAGGGTGAGCTTAGACTAAAATATAGTATTTTGCGCCTTAGGTGTTATTTGCTCTTCGTGTGTCACCGTGTGGTAGTGTGGTGTTAATTTTTGGATATCTAACTACCATAGGATCCCATAGGAAGTTTTGGGGTAAGAATTGGAGTCATAGAACTCCGGATATGATAGTTGCTGCTTTGGGAATAATTTGTGGTGTCTATGAATTAAGGTGCGTTGCGAAATAGAGGTCTAGGAGCGAGAACACCATGTTCTATAAATTATCACTTGTAGCGACAGAGGGCTCCTCATCTCAACAGTCTATCGCGATGAGATTACGCGGCAGTATACCTGGGTGTTTTGCAATTTTTTGAGTTATTTCCCTTATAACTCAACTTTATTCTAGATCTCTCAACAGTAGTTTTTCCAAGAAAGCTAGAGAAAACTCCATCTTTTGAGGTAAGTAATCTATGAAACTCTTAATTTATTCATTAATTATCTTCCTTAGACATTAGGGGGGAGAATTAATGGTGAGTTTCTTGTAATTAAGCCCTAGAAGCATGAACTTGGAGAAGAACCCTATAGGTAGGTGTAAATTCACCTAGAATTTATCTTAAGTTATGTTTCCATGAGTTCTAACACAAAATTATTAGTTCTTAACATGTTTAAGGCTAGTGGAGAACCTTGAGTCTCATACAGGTGAAACCTTTAGGCTTAAAATGGTGGAAAAGCTATGAACTTGGTTAGAAACATTGAATATTGGTTCCATGAATGCAATAAGGCTGATTTATGACTTACTAAACCCTTGGGGAATGCTAAAAACCTTGTGTAATGGGTAGAACAGTTGGGTTTGATTCTCAAGGCCTGAAATTAAAGGTAATTGGCTAATTACTCTTATATATTTGTTATTTCTAGACCTTGTACATTTTGGAGAGTTAAGAAAGGACAAGACAGTGGTGAACTAGCTTGTGGGTGTTGTATCTTTACTCCAGGTAGGTTATGGTTTGAATTAGAGTTAAGACTCACCTTGTTTCATGTTTGTAGTGAAATTATATGATCTGTGATTGGTCTTCAGACGTGATTGTATTATATATGTTTTTTCCTTTATGCTTGTATGAATAGGCTAAATGAACATGAAGTGATAAGTAAGCTAGAATGGCTAAGTATGAATAGTGTCTTAGACATGAAATGTTTTGTGAGAATATGGGTCTAAGAACTCGGTTATCCAAATATTGTTATGGATACATTGATATGAAGCAGTACGTGCTTTTCACTAGTGGTGTGATACATGCTTTAGAGTATCTGTTTATGTATTACTTGCTTTACAACTTAGTCGATACATATCACTTACTTTAGAATTTTTCAGTTGCATGTGATTTGCTTCATTTAAACGAACGATTATTGTACAAGTTTATGTTAGAAATAAACTAATCATAAAAGGGGTACCGTGCTAGGTTAGTTGAGTACATGTTGATTATTTTATACGAAAATGCTTATATGCTACACAATGACCTTCATGCTAGATGCTCTGTAGATTCTGTATTGTGACTAGGTGGAATCATGAGGTAACCTGTAAATACAAAAGCAATAGAGGCCCCCTAGATTAAGTCATAAAAGAGTCTGAAAGTATGTTTTGTAGATTGTGTACTTGTAAAAGCATCTGCGTTAAAACTTTTATGGCTTAAGAGTATAAATATTCCCTATGGTTATATGCATGATAGATTGCTTGTTGGGAACTGTTCGTGAATGATTACATGTATTCTGTTACATTATAGATCCCCCGATTATAGGTATAGGCAATATTATTCAGTGGTTACATGCCAGGATGTTATAAGGGGTAGGAATAGTCAATAAGGTTTTTTTATGTGAATATGCCTTTTATAAGTCTTTGAGTTGATAGCAGTAAAATAATACCATGTAGGGTTATATTGGGGTGTTTATGTTTAAAAAGTGCACATATTTTGAATATCTACTTAGGTGAAGCATGATCAGAATTAAAAAATATATATAATCAAAGTTGCCCTATCGAACACTTCATAATTGGCAATGACACTAGATACCTACGAGAACGAGTCATCAGGAATCTACTTATTAAGTTGTCATAGTGCATCATGGTAAGACTATGTATGTGTCACATGTTTCAAGAGAATATATATGCATATATATTCTACTATTTTTATAAGTTACCGGCATGCTTTCTGCCTGTCCTTTAAGGATTAACAATTTATAAATTAATTATGCTATAGATTCTTTGTCTGCTTACATGTTATGTGAAACATTGAGTATGTCTCACTTGTTTATACAGAGTCTAATTATCTACTACATGTTATATAGGGTGTTGATATATAGAAACCCCTCTTGACATGCTATATTTAGTGATGATTTCTCATAAAATTTGAAAAATATATGCCATAACAATTTTATTTGTATGATTGGGTAAGATTTTGACTGGCTGCTCTACCTGGCTCTCTGTATTTAATTAGTTAAGTATCATCCATGTTCCTGATTATTTGCAAGCATATTAATTTGAAATTGATAAGTGTTTATAGTTTCTAAGGTTGTAAAATGAAGTACGTGAGGAACTAATCTCTAGATTACTAAAGTACTTATTGCTTCATGTTGGTAAAAGGATTGAGTTCATCAGATGTTCCTCAGCTTTGAGTCATCCCTAGGAGGAAGGTTACAAAGAGTTTATTCTATAAGAGTCTTATCTAGCGGTGATAGGTGCCTTATGGAAGTCGTTCATATCTTGTTAGTTGATTAAGGTCTTTTTATTACTTTAGATTGTTGGGATGTCATAACTTAAGAGTGTTGTTGTTTGTGGTTGAGATAAGTTTCAGTGATATTGGTCATGGGTGGTCGTGTGAGGACGAAGAGATATTATTAGTTGTTAGTGGCCCTGTGAGGCATCGAGTATGTTGTTTTCTAGGTTGTATGGCAAGTGTGCGATAGTCCAATGTATAGAGGAGGCTCTACAAAACTTTGAAGTTTCCTAGATTTGATCGTATGTGTTATTCACATGCGAGGACGGATGTTCCTAAGGAGTGGGAAGATGTAACACCCCACACGTTCAAGGTTATCTATTGTCTTGTGTCAAAGGCTTACGAGCCTAAAATTGAGAATTTTATTATAACACCCCACATGTTCAGAGACATTCAATTTAAATTAGAATTTGCTAAAATATATTTTGTAAGAGTTGAATAACTATTATAGTAATAGTGAGATAAGTAATTAATAAATAGAGTTATAGAATAAGTTAAATATTTTTGTTTGGTAGTGTGCATTATATACTATAAAATGTTAGTAATGTCATATATGACTAGAATTTTCATCCACCGCCAACCACATCTATTTGGCTAATTCTACAAATATTATATTAGCATTTCTTCCTTCACAGTTAAATAAATGAAATAATTTTTTTAAGCTTTTAGCACATAAGATAATCCACGCCAAGTCTTATCTATGTATATAAGCTCCTCTTTGAGATTCCAAGGAAATAGAATTAATTTCAATCTCCAAATCTTCCTCCAACAACAAAAGTAAGTTCTCTCATATCTTTTTATATCATCGGATGCTAGTAAATCTAGTAGAGTTGGTTCATCTTCTACGTAATTAGTACTTTGAACTTTCTAAATGTTTTGGATAAGAGAGTGGTTTGGTGTAGAATTTATACCTAACCATATGTTCCTCTTCCTTGTATAACATATATAGTCATTACATGAGTATTTGCAATTGCTCAGCACAATATTTTTTCAACTATGATTAAGGATGTATATTATGGCTTCTTGATCGATAATTCACTGTTAGCATGACTTACCATAAGGATGTATTAAGTTCAAATTAGTATTGTGCAAGAATGAGCACTAGAGTAATCATAGTAGAAATGTGTTTATTAGCATTTTCCCCCTCTTATTTTTATGAGTCAGTTACAAACAATGATTTTAACTCTAATTCTATTTACATTCAACCAATAGATTATTTGTGTGCTAACAAAAGATTTATTATTTATATGTTTGTATGTATTTTGACAATATAAGATCAAGAAACATAGCACTAGCTAGTGAGTACTACCTTGAAAACTCTATTTGTTACTTCTGAAAAGTAACTCACACCCCCTACGGGTAATTGCTAGTGTAGATTAAATCATGGTAGTCGAGCATCAAAATTTCAACGCCAAGCCTTTTTAAGATCAGAAAGAGATTAGCGTTCTTGGGGTCATTAGAACCAACTAGTTGTCGTTAGCCAGGAAGTGATCGAGGTATGTAAAGACTATTTCTTTCTCTTTTGGCATGATTCCTTAATTTTAGTGGTCCTAAATTTAGCGTACTTTTAAAGATCTATTTGTAGAGCTTTCAGATAAGTACGTTGTTGTATTCCTCTTATGATGTGCTATCGGAGGACTACCCGTAGTTATCTCAAATTGGGATTGTTCTATCTTGTGTTATCATCATAATTGTTTGCCGAGGACTCGTATTCTCTATATACGGATTTCGTGTCTATTTGTGAATTAGAACATGTACTCTCTAGTGGGTTATGGTTGTACTATTTGCCTACGGGGCTATGTTTGATTGCCTTTGGGGCTATGTGCGTTATTACCTTGCACGAAATCTAAGGCTTAGTATGTGTGACCTTTGGGGGAAGGGATTTGTCTAAGTAGGAATTCTTATGGAATAGTTCCTTGGGTCTAGTTGTGAATGATGTTTGAGGCGTAGACAATGCTCAGAACGTAATAAATGTGATTGATTATAGCTGCTATAGAGTCTGAGTCTAGTGTGCCGCCATAGAGTCCTTGGTAGAAATTATGGATTGGTGTTATCCCGCTAGAAGTCGACGAGAAAAGTGCACTAGGGATAGTCCCTTATCTCGACAAGTTTTCTTAAGCTTAAAGAATAATAAAGCTAGTTGTTATAGACAAATTACTCGTAGCTTTATTTAATTTGGTTGGCTTCTTGACTTGATATAGTTGTCCCCCATGGGTATTCGTATTTTATTGATAGCAATTCCGAGCTTAGATACGACTTAGAGATTATTCATATACATCGGTTATAACTATATTGCTTGTTTTTGGGCCATGATTATTTTTTGTTTCCCTTGGGGCTATCATAGTTAACTATAGAGCTATGACATGTGCCTTAGGGGCTATATGCATGTTTCCTAAGAGGCTATTAAGTTAAGTTGCAGCCTACAAGCTATTTTCATTGCCTAATTGGGTTATAATGAAGCATGTTCACTCACGGGCTATAATGTTTACCTAAAGGGGCCAAATTGAGGCTTACGGGCCAAAAGGTTTCCTTTAGAGCTATATGATGTGCCTTAGAGGCTTGATATAAAGTGCCTTAGGGGCTAAATATGTTGCCTACAAGGCTAGATACAGATACAAGAGCCTTGTATGCTCAAATACAGATGTGAAGTGCCTTAGGGGCTAGATATATGGTTGCCTTCGAGGCTGTACATATACACAATTGCTTTCGAGGCTATATGTAAAGCGCCTGAGGGGCTATGGAGATGTAATGATTACTTACGGGACTAGGGGATTACCAATAGGGGTATACAAATTGAGTTGGCACCTCTCGGGCTTATGGGGGCCCTGGTAGGTGGTCTTGTTTGTTGTTTGTACTTGTCGTGCTTATGGGGGGAAGTTAGGTTATTATTTAATTGTTGTATGATTGGTGCCAGAAAACATTAGGTTGTATTATGATTATTCCTGACTTTTCTTCCCGAGTATGTTTGGTAGTTGATGGTATCAGATTAGCTCGATTCAGTTAAGTTGGTTTATGGTTTAGTTATGGTTTTAAGGGTTAGGCCATGAATAGGTAAGTACGTTCTAGCTAACCTTTGACTCTCTATCCAAGTATTTATAGTACTTTATAATATCAGTTCAGTTACTTATAGATTCAAGGTCGGTGAGTACATTCAGATTATCTTTGGCCCCTTATCTGTATATACATTCAGTACTTTATGATACCTGCTCAGTTATTATTCTCCTTGCATACTCGGTACATTATTTCGTACTGATGCCCTATTGCCTTAGGGCGCTGCATTCATGCCTGCGGGTCCTGACAGACAACCAGATAGGCTCTCCCAGTAGCATGATCGAGCTCGAACAGGTTAGCTGGCACCTTTTTCTTTCGGAGTTGCCAGAGTTTCTGTGATTTGTTACTTTTTGTTGTTAGTAGTTGTTGGGTAGGTCAGGTTCCTATCCTGTCTAAGCTTATTACTCTTAGAGGCTTGCAGACTTTGAGTTGTATAGACATGTGTTGTCAGTTGTGTTGGTCTTGTTTCTTTGTCCTTTTGTCATAGTGGTTTGTCGGCCTTGATTGTATCTGTATATATGTTTTCAATTATATGTTTCTAGATATCATGGTGGCCTCAATGATCCGCAGAGGATTTAGTTATAGGGATTAGTTGAGTTTATTATAGGTTATGTTGACATGGGCCTTGCCGGTCGAGGGCTTATTTTTAAGTTGAGATACACTTGTTTGTTTTCTTAATTTTATGGCTGGTATTACGCTGGTAACAAAGTTATCCAGAAAGGGTCAGCTCAGGTCTAAGTTGACATCAGGTGCCAGTTGCGTCCCTAAGTTGGGTCGTGACACTATCATCAAATTTCAATTGAATTGAAGAAGAGCTGCCATATGGCAGATTTTGAAGCCTAAAGTCACTGGGAAATTCCACTGACGCGGCACGCACCAGTGCAAACCCAATTCAATTGAGTTTTGGTTTTTCAATTCGCTTTGGACTCAATTTTTTTTGTTTGGGATTATTTTTTCTACATCTATAAATAGCCCATAAGAATAATTTTTACACAACTTTTAAACTTTGAATATAGGAAGAGCTAGGAGCCGCCGTGGAGGCTGGAGAATTTAGGTTTCATCTTTTTTTCTCCTTTGTTATTTATTTTTACGTGACTCGATACTTTGATATTTTTACGAATGTTTTGAGAGAGAGGAACATACATTGATCATTGTTCTTGATTTTCTTGGATTATCTTGCTACTTTGAATTATTTTTTATGGTTAATACAAGTAAGTCTTTTATTGTGTATCCTTCTATGATTCTTGCAAGCATGAGTAGCTAAACTCCATAACTAGGATCGTGGGAACCATGATGCATTAATCAACATAGGTTAGACAAATAGTGATTCTTGAATGGTGAATTTACATGTATTGTGAATCTCTTTATTTTGATTACTTTTTAGCGGTGGCAACATTAGAACTCGCCATTAACCTTTACTTGATGGACCAAAAAGGTAAAAGGTTAGGAAAAGAGATTAACAATGGAGATTTGAGGCTAGCAACCCTCATCTAATGATCTAAGTTCTAACGAGGATAATCAATCTGAAATAATTAATGAAGCTTAATAACTTAAACAGTTGTGAGACCAAAAGGAGATCAAGTGGTATTCATCTAAATGTGTCAAAAGAATTTTAGTTGAACCATTATCGTTAGTTTTACATGTATATCACCGGGATATATCACTAATTATGTGTACCTGCTAAGTTATGAAATCATGGAGAAAACATTCCTAGTTTCTTTGCAATATTTGAATACAAACAACAACTTTCACACAATTGGTTACTGAATCTTACTAACACTAGTTAGTTTTACTTTTCATGTTAAACCCCTCTTGAAATAAAGACTACTAGTTGAATACTCGCTACTGATGTATTTCTCAC
The DNA here is from genome assembly GCA_003996215.1 of Jaltomata sinuosa. Lineage (NCBI taxonomy): Eukaryota > Viridiplantae > Streptophyta > Magnoliopsida > Solanales > Solanaceae > Jaltomata > Jaltomata sinuosa. Next base: position 43,406 of record QJPP01002073.1, on the reverse strand, counting down.
CATATTCTCTGTGGGATTCGATCTCAACCTTGTTTAGATTCTATATTTGACAACGACCGCTTTATATCTTATTTTAGAAGTGTAATTTAGGCGTATCAATCTCCAATATAGGATCCTTTGTAAATTTTTCTAATGTTTCTTGTATCCCGAACTTTTGCAGTCATGCCTGAATACCTTCTTTGGGTGATCAATTCAAAGCATGTTTTTTTGAGAAATTAGGGCTTCTTGTGATTTCATTAATCATCCTTGAGTCCTTTGTTCGAAGTAATTTCAAAATTTTTGTCTTTGTTTTTGACGTGAGTCCCTAGTGTAATAGTAGTATTTATCCTCAAACCTTTTTAGCACTATTTTGGATTCAGAGTTTTTTCTCAAGACTTTTAATTTATTAAGTCGGATCCGGAGTCCCCATTCTCAAAGAATAGGTGGCTTTTGAGTTGTTTGGTCGATACTCGTAGTTATATTGAATTTAATTGTAACTTTGACAAGTTCAAACGCTTATGTTTTATTCAAACTTTATTGAGATGCATGAAAGATGCACAAAAGCATACTTTTCATCTATGTTCGAGCTTCCATTATAAGTGGCCAATCGATTTTAGTCCTTTACATGGTAGAAGACAAATACATAACAGAGAACACATTTGGTCATGTCCAGCACTCCTTGTCCAATCTTCCTACTTTGCCCCTCAGTGTCTGGGGTTTCAATTAAGTGAAGACTTATACACTTGGTACATTCTGCTCCTTGGGTGGTCGATAGATGTTTATCGGTCTCATAATATGCTTGCTGCTACCTCATGAAGATGTCAACAATCCTCAATCTTATGCCCATGAGTACCGTGGTAATCACACCAAAGGCTGTGGTCCCTTGTATTGGAATTTGATTTTACTGGCTTTGGGAATCTAGCTTCCCTGTTGTTTTGGATGGCCGAAACTAGTTGTGAGGAGCTGATGTTGAAGTAATACTCCAAAAGTAATGGGACTTCATACACCATATAGACTGTCATCTTAATCGATTCCTTCGTTTGTAAACCTTTGAGCCCCCGGTCTTTGTCGTTCCACTTATCAAATGTTTCATGTCCACCATCTGAGTACCGACTCTTTAGCTTGAACTCGGCCTTGTATTAACTGGATATAGGGAAAATCATCCATGGGATTGGCCCAACCGACATTGGATCTCGTTTATATCGATATAAGTTTTTTGTTGGCATCGAGTTGATCTCCCATTGGTTCTTGACTGGCTTTGAGTCAGCCTCCCATGTACAGAGAATTTTCTGGTGAGTATAATAGTACTCATACTCGACCTGTATTTTTGACTTATATTGATTATGCACATCGTCTCATGTAATTTCTTAAACTTGGTTAAATGTTATTTCAGCTTGAGTGATTCATTTAAATTCCCCAGGTTTAGGTCCTTTGTGAAAGCTTTTGCTACCCAATCATCCAAAACCATTGGCAATTGTATCGTTCCCTTTGGAATCTTACGACAAACTCTTAGAGGAGCTCCATGTCATCTTGCTCTATCTTGAAGATGTCCGCCCTTCGGGACTTCACCTTCTTTGCTCCTACGTGAGCTTTGACACGATATTTGGAAGCATGTTAAAGAATCAATAGAATTTTTGAGCAATAGAGGATACCAGATCAGTTCTTTACCTGATAGGGTTTCCTCAAACTTCTTAACCATAACAGATTCTGCTTCCTCTTTGGTCTATTAGTTCTCGTTGACAACCATTGTGAAAAATAGAATATGTTCTTGGGGGTTTGTGTTCCCATCATGCTTTGGTATGTACAACATCTTGAATCTATTTGGGATAGGTTTACTTACTGCACTAGATTTATAGGGCACCTTCGTATAACTTTTAGAATCCGACCCTTTAATGACCGACGGTGCCCCTAGTATGTGGTTCATGCAGGTGTTCAGCTCCAAATAATGGGTCTTCATCTCTTTCCTCAGTAACTCTATTACTGAGGTGAGAGAAGACGTAACTTCTGGGTCAGCCCTGACTTCATTAGTCATAAGCTGATCTGACTAGTTATCAAATTCTAGCCCATCCCTAGTTTCCTGGGATGCTCGTTTGTTTCCCCATAAGGTGTTAGAAGTCATATGGTCCATAGTTCTTTCCAACTGTCTCACCTTTTGTTCCTGCATTTTTATGTGATCTATGAAGGCCCTTTACTTTCTTACAAGCTCCAACAGGATTTCTTTGAGACCTTCTAGATCTGTAGTGCTTTCTTCACCCCTAGACTCTGCTTTGTCGAAGACCAACCTCACATTTCTTTTCCACGTGTTCACGTTGTTAGGTTGAGGTTCCCGGTGCCAAGAAAAGGTGTTTCCTCAATAGGATGGTTTTGCTCATCACGGCGAATGGCTTGGGCTGGTGTCTCCTTTATTGATTGCATCGTCTACATCTTCATTGAGTAGGTTGTCATTGATCATGCTAGCATTGTCACGCCCCGAGGTTACCCCTTAGGCGTAACACGGGACCCGGGATCACAAGTGCCCCAAGTTAACCCTTGGCCATAGCATACTCAGATATTCATAAGAAAATTTAGCAGAAGTATAAATAGAAAGCTAGGCAACCCAATCCATAAATGATAAAGTCAAGGTGAAACATAATCCGAAAGAGAGACCCGAATACAATCTATGTCTGAAAAGCCTCTAAACTGTCATAAAAAGAGTTGATGGGACAATACCCCAACTAACTCAGCATTCCAAAGAAGGAACATAAAAGAGATAGGTCTAATACTAGCCCTCCGATAATGAGGACTCACCAACAAAAAAGGGTCTCCGGTGATAAAAACAAGTCAACAGGAAGCTATTCGGACAAACAAGTAGCTGGCAGCAGCACATGCCTTCGCGAACACAGAGGACTGGCCGCGAACGCAAAGGCCAACTGAGTCGAAGCTCCACAAATGCGGTGTACCACTCGCGTATGTGAAGGTCAACTAGATAGAGACCTTTCGTGGACGCGGTGGACACTACACGTAGGCGAAGAGGAAAAGCAACTGCGGGGGCAGAAATGGAAATTTCATTTTTTGGAAACCCTAATTCACATAAAACACTCCCAAGCCATCTTGAAACACATCTTTGGCTGGATCTTTGAGTTTTCTCTCATCTTTGGAAGCTTGGAGAGAAAGTTCATCAACCAACACCATAGGAGTGAAGATTTGGATGCTTTGTACTGTAAAATCTTAAGTTCCCTTCTTCAAACTCTTGCTCTTAATTAATATTTTATTGGTGTAATTGTTGAATTGAGATTTGGGTTGTATTAGAGATAATACTTGTTGGGATTGAATTCATATATAGATTTTGTTCTTGTTTGATTATTTGGGTCTCTTGAATCTTCCATACTTGAATTTTTACTCAATGGTTGCAAACATTGACTTAGCTTTCTAATTTGGGTTTTTGCTTGAGAAAGGATTACCCTAAATTCGAGAAGGTTTGATAGTGGGGATTTGGGATTTCCACTCTAGACCAAGGCTAGGGATAGTTTGGTTACCAGAAACTCCTATCTAAGAATTGGGGTTAGAGATAACCCAACTCACCCAAGAGAATATTTGGTTATTGTTTACTCGTGGTGATTCGAGAGAACACACGAGTTGTGTGTTTATTGGTCGAAAGACGGTCAATTACACCTTTAGCCAAGACTACCCAAGTGTTAATCGGGTGCAAGTCTTGTGAATTGAATTCCCATTACTGATTCTCCCTTGTTGTCCTTGCTTGGCGAAAGCAAGGTGAAAGCCATTGATCTATATATCTTTTATTTGATTTTTCTTTTATCCTTTAGTTTGTAGTTTAAAAACCCCCTTTTAGATATCTTTTCCCCATTTCCTCTAATTGAACTCCAATAAGTTGCTCTTATTCTTTGTTAGCTCGATCGCGACTATATTGTTCCTTGGGTACGACCCCGACATTCGTTGGGAATTATAAATTTTGTTTAGCTGCACGATCGTCGTGGCCTCCTAATTGGAGAGCATGATTTGAGCGTTCATGAAAAATGGCGCCGTTGCTGGGGAACAATTTGGCGTATTGAGTTAGTTTAGAATTTGAGTTTACTTACTCTAGTTCAATTTTGTGAATAATTGTTTTTCTTTTATTTAGTTTTAGTTTGTTGATGGCATCATGGCTTATTTGAATGTTAAAAATGGTGATAGTTGCATCCCAATTTATATTCCCGACTATTGTGTTTATTGTGGAGGACCCCACCTTGGACGAAGGTGTATAATTGGCCCTAAGAGAGGAAGGTATTCTCCTTTTCGCTCCTATGATAGGTGCAATTGCTATTTGTGTAGTGGTCGTGATGGACATTGGAGAGAATGCCCCAATGATGATCGTCCCCCTCCCCCTTATTGTGCTAACAATGTTGCTAGTGGTGCTTGTGACCTTAACAGGGACCATGTCTTCGCAAGTGAAGAGGGAATACATGCCAAGCTCTAAACTCTCTTGGCCTCGCTATGTACCGAGTATGTGAGATATGCATAAATGAGGTGAAAATATGCTTGAAGCATAATTAAAAACTGAGATCATGCATAAAAGAGAATTCATAAGAAATATCATAATTTAAACATAAGATAAGATATAACATAGCATAAGACTTGAAAACATTCATATGGGAGTTTCTCTTAACCGACGTAAGCCATGATGAGCTACATGGAGTCCAGTGTCATACACCCACACTGAAAAAGGTTGTCTTAATCGGCCAAGGTTAGAACCTTATCTATCAGGATCCTGTCATAAGCCACAGAGGGCAACCTACGGTGGCAACGTAGTTCTGGGACTTAAGGGTACGCTAAACCCTACTCCAACTCGGTGCTAAATATTATTCCCAAAACATACATGTAGCTCAATTCATACTTGTGACATATCTAATGCGAAATCTGTTTGAAAAGCATAAGAACATATCTAATGTCATGCAATTCACATATCATAAGTCTTCAAACTTAGCATGGCCATAATTCAAAACATACTTTTCTTTCTAAATTCATAGCTTGAAGAATTAGGCATGAAATTTCATAAATACATAAGGTCATGTTATCTAAACATGCCAATTTTCACTTGAAAACATGCAATTCAACGGGACCATGCTAGAAATCATCTTTAATGCATGGGCTTTTGAAATCAACTAAGGAACTTCAATTAAATCATAGATAAGTAATGAGAAACCATGAATTGATGCTTAAAATAAGACCCATAACTTTTTTCCAATTTGGGGAAGAACCCTAATTTCACAATTTCATAAATCAAAGTAAAACATGGGGTTTTGGGCATAAGGGTGAAAGGAATCCCTTATTGAATACCCACATACCTTATTGAAGCTTGCTTGATCTAAGATGAAAAGAAATAGAGACTTGAACTTGGAGCTTGAAGGAGTTCTTTTCCTCTTTTGGTAGATGAATGAAGAGTAATGAAAGACTTAGGCTAATAAGAGTAGAAACACTACTAAAAGTGGCCAAAACGACCTCACTTAAGAGTTAAAAGGGTGGGTAATTATAGAAATACCCCTGGGATTTAATTAGAGAAAACCTGTTAAAAATCTCGACTTCAGGTTCCACGGGTCCCTTCCACGAGCCGTAGAAGTAACCACAGTTCGTGGATTGGAGTCGTGGTTCCTGAGCCAAAAATCTAAGTTGCGTATAACTTTCCACGAGTTAACAGGACGACCTGTAGAAACTTCTATGGTTCGTGGAACCCACTCGTGGTTCCTGGGAACACTGGTGACCCTCAGTCTGAGTTCGACGACTCGTGGAACCATCCACGGATCGTGAACCTGACTCGTGGTTCTCATACCTGAGGATGATCTGCAGGACTGGTTTCATGGGTCACTTCCACGACTCGTGGTTCTATCCACGGCTCGTGGACTTGACTCGTGATCCCTGGAAGTTCTGAATTTCGCAAAGTTTCTAAGTTTCAAAACTGAATCAAATTTTGGGGTGTTACAAATTGTTTGGTCATGTCTTTTGCCATCCCGCAAAATAGTAATATTCAAACTAGTAAGAATGTCGAGTTAAGTAAGCTAAACCAATACACAGTTGCCCTGGCCCCACATTGGACGTCGAACTGTTTAGAGGAAAAATGGTATAGTTAAATTTGTATGAGGTCAATGAAACACGTTACCGATTTAGCTTGCTAGATAGGTTGATTAATTGTTTGAATATTATGATTAAAATGAAAATGCGAAGTAAATAAGCAAGAAATAAAGTAAGAAAGAGCTTTGAGGCTCTGACAATGTATTTGAGTGAAGCGTCTAAAGATGATCCTCTTGCTTCCGAAGGTAATCTCGAGAAATATAGCTAAGAAATGACCAAAGCTCAATGAAAAAACCGAAAACTCAATGTTGAAGGCTCTAAGTGGTGTTGATGTATTTCTTGAGAGTCAGAATCCCCTTTACAAGTGAAAAGAGTAAACTATTTATATGTTGCAATGGTAGGGCGCTAGCCAATGAAAAGCTCCATTTGCGCCCTAACGTACTAAGACCACTAGATGCAAGCCACGTGGTGAAGTCATTGGTGGTGCCAGCTAATATTCCTTCCAAATTTTGATGACATGTGCAGACTCGTTCGCACACCTGCCCTCTCTGTCTCCTATGTCTCCCTGTCTCTTTGTCCATGTCGCTGGGGTGCAATTCCTTTTCTATCCTTGCCGAGCACGTCCTCTTTTATTACGAGGAAGTTCTTTCGAGAGATGTGTGTCGTCGTTTGCTGGTTATCCTGAGAAACTACTGCCACATTGATAACGCCCAAACTACACCTCCAATTAGGAAGCGTAAGCGGTCGTAGTCAAATATAGAACCCAACTAAGGTTGGGGTCGAATCCCACAGGGAATAAGGTGAGAATTAAGTCTTTAGTGAATTAGATAACTAATAGTCAATAGTTTCCGGTAAATAAAAGGGGGGGGGGGGTTTGTATAAACAATGTGTAAACAAAACGCAGCAATAATGTAAGAGTGATAATCAGTAGGAGAATGAACTAGGGAAGTGTTTACCATGGCGTTGGTAACAATGTCGATTCTAGGCTTAGTCGGGTTCTTTCTATATGTGTGTCACGATGTGATTGAATTAATGGTATCGTCTAAACGTTTCTCAACCAAATAGACAAATTTACTTTTCAATTCTCTCGAACTTGAAAAGGTGTGCTTTTAGATTTCAATCCTAAACATCAAGTAGATTAATCTAGTTACCGCATTAATCATAAGACGAGAGTTGGTAGTCTCGAATCCTCGTCGTTAATCAATTTTCCCGGTTTTAATCTCTTTACTCAAGCAAATTAAACCTAGGCATGTTCTAATATTTGCAACCACTAGAAAACGTTAAATAATGAATGATTAACAACGTGACAACATATATATTGAACCCGACGCTACCCGGAATCTATCTTGCTACGTTTGCCATGGCTCCCACAACCCTAGTTGTGGGAGTTTAGTTAATCATGCTATAAAGAAAAGAGAAGAGAATTGTATTCATAATAAAGAGAAGAGATTCTTACAATATAGTGAAAACAATCTTCAATAATCCAAGAACAAGAAAAACCAAGATCCCAAGAACTAATCAAGAACACGAATTCAAGAAGAGAAAAACGTGTTTCTTGCTCTCAAAGTTTCGCTCAAATCTCCTAAAACTATTGTAAAAAACGTGTAAAAACTATTAGAAAAGCAACATGTAAAATAAACCTAACATAGGGTATTTATAGGAGTACAGGAAATAAACCCAAAAACGTTCGGATTCCTCGTCGCGCTTCTGCCTTAACTTGACGGTTTGGGTGACGGACCGTCACAAGCTTGACGGGCCGTCACTTGAACCGTCACTGCTAAACAGTGAGTTTTCAGGAGAATTTTCAGGTAAGTCGTCCACCAGGTGTCGACTTACAAGTTTATATGCGTTTTATAATGAATTTTCAGGTAAGTCGTCCACCAGGTGACGATTTACATGTATATAGGGTAAAAACTGCATTCGAGGAGTGCGTTTCATCTTGGTGGCTTGGGTGACGGTTTGGCTGACGGACCGTCACCACCTTGACGGCCCGTCACGGTGGCCGTCACCACTAGGCAGTGGTGCTTCCCCATCGTGACGGCTTGGGCTTGACGGTTCGTCACTCGCGTGACGGACCGTCACTCTTATCCAGAACGTCGTTTTGCTCGTATTTCCTTCCATTCCTATGTTTGTCCCTATTTCCTGAAAATACAACATAAAAACATCAAAAACGACGACGGTTTCTTGAAAACGTACGATTGTTCTTAGTTAAAAGGAGTCGAAAGTGCCATAAAATGGCGGCACATCAACACCCTCAACTTAGACGTTCGCTTGTCCTCAAGCAACATAACATAAAAACCATAAGACGACTCAACTAAGAACACAAACTCATGTCTCTAGCAACTCATGGTCATTCAAAACTTATTCACTTTTAAATCAAGCTCCCTCATAGCACACAAATGTATGAAACGCTAACTTGCAAGGATCCAAGCATGTCACTCCGATATGATAGAATGTTATGCACACACACGCACAGCTATCCTAACAGTCAATAGGCAATACAGAAATCTTGGTGCCCTCACCACAAAGAAATCCCACACACAAGATTTGGGACTAGGTAAGTGCTCACACTCACAAATGATTTCAAACGATGCACATGCGATACCATAGGCTTGCCCTTACTATTTTATTTCAGTTCTTCAGAAAGTCGCTCAGGATCACTACAGGACTTGTTTTGGCTTGTAATGAGGCTTCAGGTGCAGGTAGGATACATTTAGGGGTTAGTGACTAAGCCCTCCTTGGACTCACCGACCTACTATCTCCACATAACTTTACTTTGTCCATCCTTATTCACCTTTTTATTTCCTTCTCTCTAGCTACAGGTGCGACCTTTTTAGTTTGATAATTCTTTTTATTACTTTTTCGATCTTTTTCATCTTTTTTTTTTCTTTTCTTAGGCACACACCCGAATTTTCATTCTATTCCCAACCAATCTTATCTATCCTCTTTTTCTTATCATTCACCTCTATAGTAGCCACCCTCAACTTAGGCTGATTGCCTGCGTTGAGGTGCACAATGTCCAAGGAAGGACCAGGGCCAAAACAGGGTTTACCTCTATAGTAGCCACCCTCAACTTAGGTTGTTTGCTTGGGTTGAGGTGCACGATGTCCAAGGAAGGACCAGGGCCAAAATAGGGATTCAACGTTAAACAGGAATGGTGACAGGTTATTGAAAGAACAAGGTCAATTATGGCTCAAACAGGGATCAAAGGGATTATTTATATTTGGACGGTCTTTTAGGTTAAGTGGACTGCATACAAAAAGGGCCTGTGATCCTTTCCTAAACAATCAAACTTCAAACTTAACAAAATAGACCGGGCAAGTTCTAGATGCATGCACAGAGTAAGAATTTATAATAATAAGCTCACACACACTTGGCACCAAGAAACTATACTACTACCAATTATCAAAACAACCGCTCGGCTTAAGCATACTCATTCTAATCATAACCACACAATGACATTCAAGGATCCAGACAGTCAATCGTTTCAACATAAGTACAAAACCAAATTTTTTTTTAAGGGGGCCTCGTTTTAGTCAAGAAAACGCCATGATGTCTTGCTATAGACACTAAAAAAAACACAAATTTAAAATAACAACCTAAACATGCCGGTTCTACTAGATAGCACACCGGAGGGAAAAGAACTCGGCAACAAAAACCCTCGGTGGTGACTCACAGGTTTCCCAACACCCTCAACTTAGACTCATGCATTGTCCCCAATGCATACATGCGAAAGCTAAAAACTGTGGGAGAAAGGAATACCTGTGAAGTCCATAGGACTCGGCGTCTGGAATGATGTTGGAGACCGCCAGGGTCTCCAAAGAAGGAGAAATCGATATCCTCCTCATTCAGTGCGAAATCATCCTGCAGACCACCAGCATTCAGATTTTGTTGGGCCTGCAGTTCTGCAGCGAGCCTTGCTGCCTCTAGTTGTGCGGCCATATTCCGCCTTAACGTTCTAGCAAGCTCGGGATCGTAAGGTAATGTTGATTCACCCGAGCGCCGGGTACTTGGCATGAACAACTATGTCAAAAACAAAAACAAAAAAAAAAAGCAAGAAATATGACTAAGAGTCAACTAAACACACCAGACTTAATAAACAACCGTACTCCCCGGCAACGGCGCCACTTTTTGATAACGCCCAAACTACACCTCCAATTAGGAAGCGTAAGCGGTCGTAGTCAAATATAGAACCCAACTAAGGTTGGGGTCGAATCCCACAGGGAATAAGGTGAGAATTAAGTCTTTAGTGAATTAGATAACTAATAGTCAATAGTTTCTGGTAAATAAATTGGGGGGGGGGGTTTGTATAAACAATGTGTAAACAAAACGCAGCAATAATATAAGAGTGATAATCAGTAGGAGAATGAACTAGGGAAGTGTTTACCATGGCATTGGTAACAATGTCGATTCTAGGCTTAGTCGGGTTCTTTCTATATGTGTGTCACGATGTGATTGAATTAATGGTATCGTCTAAATGTTTCTCAACCAAATAGACAAATTTACTTTTCAATTCTCTCGAACTTGAAAAGGTGTGCTTTTAGATTTCAATCCTAAACATCAAGTAGATTAATCTAGTTACAGCATTAATCATAAGATGAGAGTTGGTAGTCTCGAATCCTCGTCGTTAATCAAGTTTCCCGATTTTAATCTCTTTACTCAAGCAAATTAAACCTAGGCATGTTCTAATGTTTGCAACCACTAGAAAACGTTAAATAATGAATGATTAACAACGTGACACTCATAAATATTAAACCCGACGCTACCCGGAATCTATATCGCTACGTTAGCCATGGCTCCCACAACCCTAGTTGTGGGAGTTTAGTTAATCATGCTATAAAGAAAAGAGAAGAGAATTGTATTCATAATAAAGAGAAGAGATTCTTACAATATAGTGAAAACAATCTTCAATAATCCAAGAACAAGAAAAACCAAGATCCCAAGAACTAATCAAGAACACGAATTCAAGAAGAGAAAAACGTGTTTCTTGCTCTCAAAGTTTCGCTCAAATCTCCTAAAACTATTGTAAAAAACGTGTAAAAACTATTAGAAAAGCAACATGTAAAATAAACCTAACATAGGGTATTTATAGGAGTACAGGAAATAAACCCAAAAACGTTCGGATTCCTCGTCGCGCTTCTGCCTTAACTTGACGGTTTGGGTGACGGACCGTCACAAGCTTGACGGGCCGTCACTTGAACCGTCACTGCTAAACAGTGAGTTTTCAGGAGAATTTTCAGGTAAGTCGTCCACCAGGTGTCGACTTACAAGTTTATATGCGTTTTATAATGAATTTTCAGGTAAGTCGTCCACCAGGTGACGATTTACATGTATATAGGGTAAAAACTGCATTCGAGGAGTGCGTTTCATCTTGGTGGCTTGGGTGACGGTTTGGCTGACGGACCGTCACCACCTTGACGGCCCGTCACGGTGGCCGTCACCACTAGGCAGTGGTGCTGCCCCATCGTGACGGCTTGGGCTTGACGGTTCGTCACTCGCTTGACGGTCCGTCACTCGGACCGTCACTCTTATCCAGAACGTCGTTTTGCTCGTATTTCCTTCCATTCCTATGTTTGTCCCTATTTCCTGAAAATACAACATAAAAACATCAAAAACGACGACGGTTGCTTGAAAACGTACGATTGTTCTTAGTTAAAAGGAGTCGAAAGTGCCGTAAAATGGCGGCACATCACACATCTCCCTTTCTCCCGATGCCACGCGCTTTCAGCCAATTTAGTCTACTACACTATAAACCTTGTGTGTCTTGACATTTGATGGGATGAGATAACTAAGAAAACAAATTCAAATAAAATCATATGAACTCTTCTTAAGCATAAGCATTTACTTTCCAAAATTATAAATTTATTAGTATGTAGTTTGGAAAAGTATCATTGTTAGCATCTCTTGGGGAGCCTCGAGAGATAATAATCTTGTTGACTTCTTTTGCTATACTTATTTAATATGTCCTATTCTTGTGAGGAATATAAAAAGATCTAAAAAAAACAACCCTCTTCCATGAGATACAATAAACATTTGCTAAGATCTACAAAAAGCAACCCATCTTCTATGAGATACAATGAGCTTGTTTGGATAGGATTAAAATCTGGTCAAATCAACTTTTAATCTCTTTTTTTTAGCTTTTTTAGGTGTTTGGTGAAGTAAAAAAATAATTAAAAAAAGCTGGACCCCCAACTGTTTGTTTTAGCTTAAAATTCTTTTTAACTTTGACCAATACATTTACACTTTTATCTCTTATATTTTTCCTTAATTCCAACACTACCCTCACTTTTCAGCCCTAAAATGCATAAAAGTACTCTCTTTTCTCTCATTGTCATCCCGCTTCTCCTTTTTTCTCTTACTCCTACAACAAAAAAGTGATTAACAACCCTTGTTTACCAAACACATTAACAGTTTTTTTTTTCAGTTTCAACACTTTTTATTCAAACACTTATCTGCTTATTTATAAGCACTTATTTTCAGGTTTTAGAGCTTGTTTGGATTTGTTTAAAACAAAGTAGCTTTTAATAAAATGTGATTAATAGCCTGTTTGACAGCTTATTTTGAAAAGTACTTTTCAAACGCTTTTCAAAAAAGTACTTTTGGTGAGAAATAATTTGTGTTTGGCCAATAAATTTTAAAAGCACTTTTGAACAACAATTAATGTTTAGCCAAACTTTTTAAAAGTGCTTTTAAGTGTATTTTTCTCAAAAGTGCTTTTAAAAAAAGTGATTTTAGGAAGAAACTACCTTTTTTAGCTTCTGAAAAACAATTTCTGCTACTCCCCAAAAACATTTATTTTATCCCCAAAGCTTGGTCAAACACCTCATTTTTTTAAAATAAGCAATTATGAGAAAAAATAAGCACTTTTGGGGAAAAATAAGCTTGGCCAAATAGGCTATAAAAGCTAAAAATTAGTGTTTATAAATAAGCAGATAAGTGTTTGGATAAAAAGTGCTGAAATTGAAAAAAAAAATGTTAGTGTGTTTGATAAACAAGTATCGTTAAATATTTTTTGTTGTAGGAGAAAGAGAAAGAGGGAGAAAGAGGATGAGAATAAGTGAAAAGAGAGTATTTTTATATATTTTAGGGTTGAAAAATAAAGATAGAGAGGGAGAAAGAGGATGAGAATAAGTGAAAAGAGAGTATTTTTATATATTTTAGGGTTGAAAAATAAAGATAGTGTTGGAATTAAGGAAAAATATAAGGGATAAAGATAAATGTATTGATTAAATTTAAAAGGAATTTTAAGCTAAAAGTAAAAAGCTTGGAGGGAGGGGGGGTTTGTGTCCAACTTTTAGTTTTAGCTTTTCTAAATCATTTTTTAGTTTTTTTACTTTACCACAACCTAAAAAGGAGCTAAAAAAAAAGAGATTAAGTTGGAACAAGTTCTTAATCACATGTGATTAAAAACTATTTTTTTAAAGCAATTCCAAACAGGCTCAATAAACATTAGCTTTCCAACTTCATTTTTCTATTAAGAAAAGAAAGAGAAATAACCTAAAATCACTTCACAAACAACCTTCTTGTAACTCATCGGTGATAAAAAATGCTGGTAGAAGTTCTGTATGTAGGATACCGAAGAGGAGGTTGGAGATGAGCAAGTGGTGTCAGCATTGGCGAAGGAAATAGACTAATAGTGTGATAATATTCTACTCTCTCTCGCTGCTCTTCGCTCATTTCTAATTTTTGCCCAATTTTTCAAAATAAGCATTCCTTTAACTTTTTATTAGTTCCATTAGCCTAGCGACAGAAATTGCAGAATTTATTTAATTCAAGGTTAAATGTATTTTTTAGCCAAATAGTAGAGGGATAAAAAATGGAACTCATGGATATTTACCCTTATGATTGGCATGATTTTGATGTTACTTTTGGTTCCCACTCAATCATTGCAGTCCATATATTATTATCCTTTTCATAGGAGTAGGATATAGATAGAATAATAAGAAAAGACGAAGAGGAAAAAGAAAATAATTTAGTTATATATATTTTTTTTATCATTGTAAAAGAGAGCTGACAATATTTCGCCCTTATTCATACAGAAGAATTTTGCAAAGTTGATCCTTCACCCCGTAAATCTCTGGTAATCCATTTTGAATTTTTCCTTTTCATTTTTCTTATTGATTTCGACATCGACTTCTATTTTGAATCAGCTGTTTTTTTCTTACTTCTCAAAAAATTATTAATCGGTTAGGTTCAGGATTCATATACGAATTAATTTGTTTCGAGCCCTATTTTCATTTCCTTTAGCTGTGTTTGTGGGTCATTAACAGAATTCTTGTATTTTCTGATATCAGTTGCGGATAGTTTTTTTTGTTTGGGTTAGGTTTATTAAGTTTTTGGTTTTTGAAAAAGAAAATATCAAAATTCAATACGTTTTGTCATATCTATCAGGAGTTTGCTACTCAGGATGCGCAGTGTGATCAAATGTTTTTTCTTTTTATATGTTACAATCAACCAGAAAGCAACGTCTAAGATCAGAGCTTGATTCTTAGTTATTATAAGGTAATTATGGTTGTCTTCATCGTTCCATGTTTGATATGCCATTTCTATCAACAAGTTTCTTTAAGGGGCTGTGTCATTCTCCGTTCTGCATATGAAATCCTTTTCTTTATGTTTAAGTAGCAGCGCGTTAACTTGTTTTGTTTGCTACGTTATTTAGTTTTGTTTTATCAAAATTCACTCAATGTCTTGTAACTTCTTATATCCTACTTATCCCGAAGGAGCTGGATTGCTAGCAAGGTTGTTGTCTAATTTTTTGTTGGTCAATGCTACAACAGCAACACCACCATCACCAACAACAACTACGTCTTAATCCCAAGCAAGTTGGAGTCATCTATATGAATCCTCATTGTCCATCTCGTTCTGATTTAAGCTCATCTAAATTTTTGTCGGTCAATACTCTACTAAAATATATGGATGTAGTATCATTAAGATTTATTTCAAGACTCGCAGGAGATAATTATCACACGAATTCTTGCGTGGGTTTGGACTCAGTCACATATGCCTTGATTCAAAGTGCATATATCTGGAAACATCTCACCAGATTTACTTAATGAAGTAGAAGATACTTGTAAATTATCAAGATTCATATGCTTCTGAATAAGCACCAACACCTTTCACTTGGTGTATTTATGCATATGCTTCTATTATTTAATGTACTGCACAAAATATATGTTCTGTGTGGTTAGATTTTTCTAAGTGAAGGGACTAAAATTTCTTCCATCTTTATGGGCAGGTAATCTTTTCTATCTTGGAGAAGGCTATAAAGCACATTCTCAATATGAATTCATCAGGAAAATGTGGCGTCTAAGCATATCAGTGGTAGCTCAACCAGAAGCTAAATCTCTCTTGTTTTTTTGGGTTGAATGGATGTAATCTCTGAGGAACCAACTCGAGAGAACACAACAGACAGATTTCCTTTGCTCATGGAACAAGCACAAAGTCACAAGAGGAATGAATATGTTATCAATATAGAACAAACAGGTGATCCTTCATCATCAGGCTCAACTGACAACAATTCTCCTCGTTACTTGGAAACACTCAACAGTGAAGACCGATCATCAAATCGACAATCCCCTTCTTTATCCAATGGATCAAATTCTCAAAGCCCTTCTATCACAAGGAGAAGTGAAGGTTTTGGTCGTCGCTGGAGCCCTGTTAATACCCTGTTATGGATTTCAATTGAGCTATTATTCACCTTAGGACAAATTGTTGCAGCTGTTGTTGTTTTATCCTTGTCTAGGCATGAAAAACCCCGAACCCCGTTATTTGCCTGGGTTGTGGGTTATACAGCTGGTTGTACAGCAAGCCTTCCACTCCTGTACTGGCGTTATCTTCACCGTTATCAAGTCCCTGATCAGAGGTCAGCTCAACTGCGTCAAGGTTCACCTCGGGTCAATTCCACAGCAGAACCAAATACTTACATAACTATCTCCTTAACTCGCTCTTCAGATGAGGAGGATGGCCGTAACAGATCTACAGACATATGGACGAGGCAAAGCAATCCAAGGTGCCTTTATGCACATTTTGATGTCCATGATGCATGCTTGGAATCATCTATTAGTGCTTGATGACAAACCCACTTCCTTGTCTTTTGTCCTTACCTTATTTTTTTCCAATCAGCAATCTGCTTGGTTTAGCACAATAAATTAACATGGATTTGTTTTTTTTTTTGGTACTTAATTTCTTGTCAAAGCTAACCACTCTCCATCCTTCAAATCCATCTTCTTCCCTTCTTCTTTGTCTTCTATCCTTATGTTTTGTGCACACTTTTAGAGGAGAAGGCTTCTCTTCAAATTATTGTAACCAAGGGATAGTTACTGAGAAGTACAAAGCTCTTGCTGCTATTTCTTCACAGCTGACACCATGATCTTTCTTTTTAGAAAATGAACTCTCCAAAGACTGCATCTTAGTTTACTTGGGCGTGTGATTAAGTGATGTAACCGAGATCCAAAAGCAACTAATTATATTAAGTAATTTTGGAAATGCAGTCAGTTTTTTCGTCCAGAAACCTTTGTGATTGAGAGATTTTGGCTGGAATTCTTTAGGTAAAACTGTTTCCTGCTTTATATACTTCAGAAATAGATATAGATCTCATTCAAAGGTTTGTAGTAGTTTTGTTTCTTTTAACTATTAAAAAAGGTATATATAGTTTTCTTCGTGCATGTTGAGTTACAGTGTCTTCCAATCTAAGCACAACATCTCATGAAGCTGGAGTTTATGTTTGATAACTAATGTTATACATTTATTGATTAGTTTGTCCTGAGGACCATTATCTTTGCCATTATGTGTCTCATGAATGCTCTAAATTTTCATTCTAGTCAGATAGTTTGGGTCTTCCACACTTGTCTCGTGAACTTTTATGGGTAGCACTAATCCTAAGATAACTAGTTTTTATTCCCAGGCTAGGTTCACTGTTGGATTATGTCAAGATGGCCTTGGATTGTTTCTTTGCGGTCTGGTTTGTTGTTGGCAATATTTGGATCTTTGGAGGGCACTCATCTGCTTCTGAGGCTCCCAATTTGTACAGGTTTGGTTATTTACTTTTGATAATTTTTCCTTGCCACAATCTTACCAGCAATACTGACATTATTTCCATACTTTGCAGATTATGTATAGTTTTTCTAATCTTTAGTTGCATTGGGTATGCTATGCCTTTCATCCTTTGCACAATGATATGTTGTTGCCTTCCTTGCATCATTTCAATCCTCGGTGTTCGTGAGGATATGTATGGAATGAGAGGGGCAACAGAAGAATCCATCAATGCTCTTCCTACACACAAGTTTAGTGGAAATGACAACGCTGGAGATGGAAATTCAGGAGGGGATCAAGGTGGCTATATAGCAGCAGGAACAGAGAAAGAACGTGCCATTTCAGGGGAAGATGCGGTAAGTTGGTTGTTACATTTAATTTCTTTAGTAGCCATGAATAACAGAATGCAAGTCCATTTGAAACTAGTTTTTATCACTTGGTTTAATGTTTTTATATCTGAATAAACTAAAACTTTTTGGGTTGCAAGTTAAATTAGAGACCAAACACATAGACTGCCCCTTAAAGCTATCACCAATTTTCATTTAGACACCTCAAATGATCCTTGTACCTATTAGACACTTCAAGACCCAGCAAATGTGTCTGTTAAACCCCCATAACTAATCAGTAAAACAAATACAATGCATGAACTTCACGCACAATATTTTGGAAAAAACGAAAAGAAAAATATTAGTAAGACTTTTAAGAGTAATACAAGAAGAAGAGGGTTTGCGTTTGTGTAGCGCAATAGAGATAAGCCTTCCAGTGGTGCTGGTTTGTGTATAGGACCAATGGAGGGTGGAGAAATTGCTCCGAACAGAGACTTTGTCAGAAAAATTTAAAAAGAGGGAGAAAACCTCAACCTACAGAATGCTAATGCTGCAGACGGAGTTACTCGCCTAAAACAGACAGCCACGACTCTGATACAATGAAAATTTCAAGAAAAAAAAGTCTTCTTTGTATTTCTTGATGTTTTTACCTCCAATAGGAATGGGTACTTATAGAGCCTTTTTTTTATCAGGTAAATGTATTTTCATTCATAAACGTGGCCAAAAAGTTGGCCGCATATGAGGGGTATACCAAAAGGTAAAGAATCTACAGTAATAAATGATTCTATACGAACTCCACTCAATCTCCTATACAACTTGGAATTCTAGGGGTGCACCAAAAGAAAATTAGGGACCGGAGGGTGGAGGCTACTCCTTAATTGAAAAAAGCTCGACTCTACTCCCTCAAAAGCTCTCCTATTTCTCTCTCTCCATACCACCCACATCAACGCGAGTGGAAGCACAATCCATGCCCTGCGTCTTCTCCTTCTTCTCCCACTCTTCCAATTATACATCAACTCTTTCACAGTTCTTGGCATTGCCCATGAAGTACCAAACTACCCAAACATATCCCACCATAACCGCATGGTAAAATCACAATGAAGAAGAAGATGATCCACGTCCTCGGCCGCTTCCTTGCACATATAAAACCAGCTGACGCAAACAACCTTTCACTTTCTAAGATTTTCCGCCGTCAAAACCACCCTTATAGTAGCTAGCCAAGTCAAGAAACACGTACCTTTGGTATCCAAACAGTGTTACAAGGAAAAACATCCTCCTTCTCATAATAAGACTTGACCGAGAACATACCATTATTCCCCATATCCCACCACAAAGCATCGGGATTATCTACCATTGAGACTTGTTTATGGAGTAAATCCAACAATCTTTGAAACTTAGTCACCTCCTTGTCGTGGAAGTAAATTAGGAAAGACAATCAATTACATTATTCTAGGATCAATCTACTCCTACAATTAAGCTAGGAAATCTCTAATCAATCAACAGTAAAACAATATTCTAGAATCAATCTACTCCTACAATTACACTAGGAAATCTCTAATCAATCAACACTAAAGCTGTGAATTTGAATTGGTTGATAGGAACACTCGGCTCCTCGGCCTCGACGTTCTCTAACTCCATCAAATATCTCCAATCTATATAAATTATTATTTAAAAAGGTCAAATACACCCATTGGACTCATCTTTAAAATTTAATCTCGGTCAAGGTCGAAAGTCAAAGTAAACCCTCAGTCAACGTGGTCAAATCAACGGATCCAATACATTTACGGATTATCCATAACATTGTAAAACCCATTTTATAATTAAATTTGTAAGATTCATCCAATTTTGGGATTTTATGGCTAAAACCATGAATATCTAAGATCGAATCTCAACTTTAAAGACTAATTCATGCTGAGATTCATATATATAACCCCAAGATGTGTTGAAAGATCTTACCTTGGTAGTTTGGGTGGGGCCACGGGAGAGGTCGGCGGGGGCGGGGGGGGGGGGGGGTTGAAATCTCTCTCCAATGTATTGGATTTCTTATGAGATTGGATATCAATTGCTCCATACTACTGCTGTAATGTCGCAAACACTGGTCTGTCCTCCCCAAAGCTAAACGTGAGTATCCTGGTGTTCATTCCAGAGCTGCTGCTTGCTCGATTGTTGCTTGTTTTTCAGATTAGTTGTGGCCAATTCTCTTGTCCATTTGGACATTCGAGGCAGCTTATAATCCATCATCCTTTGAAGTTTCATTTCACCAAGTCTCCACCAGAAAGTTATATAAAAATGTTGGGCCAAACCCCCGTCGTCCAATAATGTCCATTTTTTATTTAGATGTGTTACTAATTCTTATTTGGGCTAAGGTCCAAGCTGTCTTTTTTATTGGGCTACTACACAATGTAAAATTTCTTCAATTGGAACCGTAGTACAATTCTGTGCATTGATGTATTGTGAGCTATTCCAGTCCCTGATTGGTTTTTAGTCATTTTGTATTGATTTGGTTTGTAGTCAACTTTTGCGTGCCTAAAACAAGGTAATGTAGGATAAAGACATTGATGAAGAAGTGATAAAACAAACTATCGATGCTCTTATGCTTGTGGAAGCTATCAAGAGTGCAAAGGAAAAGGGCCAGGAGAATAAATTATCTGATTTTGAAGTTTAACAAGGCATGAAAAGGCAGGAAAAAACTTGTAATGGAACTATCAAAAAATTGAAAATGCTATTGCACTGGAAGAGGTTTATACAGATACTTGCTAAAAGTTTCTGCAGATTACAGACAGCTTGGCACCTCAACGGTACTTAGTTAAGTAGTATGATGTACAAAGTATTTTTTTTTCTGAATTTTCTTTCCTTTTGACCTGGTGTTTGCTTATCTGAATTCATGGAAAATGTTTCAGGCATATATTTTACACCAAATGGGATAACATGACTTACTTCCTTTACTTATACATCTTTTGCTACTCATCATTATCACCAAACACCAATTTCAATGCCCTAACCCCCTCCCAGTATCACATTTTGTTGACTTATTGTCCACTGAAAATTATTTTTGAAATGGTGTTCTTTGAAATATCTTGACCATACCAAAAATGGGCCAAGTATCTGACAAATCTGCAAATTAATGTTTATATACCTATGGTAATTAACAGATTATCCCTGAGCGGTTCTTTTTGTAAAGCCTTGCATAGGTACACTATTAGCCCATTACCTATATAATGTGGTAATCAAGGAGAAACACACACCTCCCAAGTATATGCTCCTCACAAGGAGCCTGTAGTGGCTATGCCTTTTTTTTCTTCTATTAATAATTTGCAAGAGTTGCAATATCTTTTCATGATCATTATTTAGATAGTAATAATGCTTTTAAACAATGCAGATCTGTTGTATTTGCCTCACAAATTATGAGGACAACGATGAGCTGAGGGAATTGCCTTGCTCGCATTACTTCCATACCCAGTGTGTGGATAAATGGCTAAAGATTAATGCATCTTGCCCCCTCTGCAAATTTGAAATTGGTGCCGAGAATGAAAATCCACCTTCTGAAATGGTGACCCGGCAATAAGTTTTAATCTTTGGAGAATCCAAAACTTATGGTGCTAGCAGTAAATAAATGCAGTTGCCTTGTTGCATGTGCTGAACAAAGGAGAATATTTCACAGCTTGATTGTTACTTCTCGTGGTGTTTCGGCAATGATATCCTGCTTGTACATTTCTAATTGAAAGAAAAGGTTTTGGTTTCCATTTGTTCAAAAAATTCTGTGCCAAGAGTGGCTGATGTACAAAGATGTTTGCCGGATTCTCAGAGTTGAACTCATTACAGCCCAGAAATTCGACAACTCCTCGTGCCCCTTTTGACAACCATTTCCTTTTGAGGTGTTTGTTGTTGTAGGATATCGATCTTGGCTGCTCCCACATCTCTCCTTTTCTTTTTTTTCATCCAGATATATAGTCAGTCAGTCAACTCTGGATTACAAGTATGTGCAGACTAGCACTGTGTATTAAATTTTGTTCGAGGTTTTACTGATGAATTTGTATCTATATGAAGATATAAAGAAGCTATGTCAAGTTCACTTTTCAGGTTTTAGTTTGTATCTTCCATTATTGATAAACAAGAATTTAAACAAGTCAAAATAGACAGAGATCATTGAAGCAGCCCTTCTCAAAGATTTGATGGAATGGCTGGGACCACTCCACCCAAGAGTGCTTATGCCAATGGTTGGAAAGAATTGTTATGATTTGTTTGATATCCGATAGGGATAATAATAATAAAACGAAGTCCAGGATTCAGAATTTGATAACCAGGTTTCAATTAATTCCAGCATGTAACAGGAAAGAGAAGCATAGCAATACGTCACAGGCGTGGATCCTCTGCTCATTGAAAGAAAACAGAATAGTTTTACGTTTTTTTTTAATTTATAATTATTGGAGCTGAATAAGCACTATAAACAAGAAACAAAACTAAATAATACTACTATTAGTCTTGTATTACCATTACTGCTTGTGCTTGAGAATATGCATCTCCTATCTTGGCATCCGGTGATTCTGCTCGAAGCTTCAATAATGCTGCAAGCACAAGTTCTGAGATTTTTTTCCTTTTTTCAAATTAAATCCTCAACTCTCAATACTTGAAAGCCGTATTGCTGATAAATATATGGAAAATTTATATTGTATGAACATTGAGATAAAATAATTACACTTAGTAAAATAATTACACAAGGTAGCTCACTTTTTCGGAAAATGGCAACCGAGCAGTGGAATAAAGGAGGGATTCCAATTGATGGATTTACAATTATGTGTTGGCCATTAAGAATAAAAGGTGGCTAAGCAGAGATTTTGACACGTATATGAAGTACAAAACTAAGAGATATGTCATAAATAAAAAAAACCAATTAACTTTAGTAGCAAAGGAAAGAAATAGAAAAGAAAAAAATAAATAGAAAAGAAATAGAAATAGAAAAGGGAAGATTGAAGTTAACGAGCTGAGAGTTGGGCTGCAAAAATTGTTTGCAGTTTGAACATTTTTAAATTTTCATACATATACAAATATATATATATATATATATATATATATATATATATATATATATATATATATATATATATATATATATAAGGTGTATAATTATGTATAAGATGTATAATAATATAAAAGTGCGTATAAACACTTTTTATACACTATTATGCACGTTAATACAAGTTTATACATATGTGTAAAATAAGTGTATAATGTTGTATAAAGCTGTATAAAGTTGCATAAAGTGGTTAATGTTGTATAAAATTGTATATCGTATAAAAATGGGTTATGCGGGTGTAATTATTTTTTATGGGCTATGTAAATGTAATTATTTTCTTTGAATGGTATATTTTTGAAAATATCCCTAAATATATTGGGGTGAAAACTCTTTGACCTAAACGGGGATGATATAAAATCTTTTTCAAAATTTAGCATTAGGAGTGTTACGACACATACGAGAGGAAGAGAGAGAAACTCGTGATAGGTATGGAAGGGAAGATCTATTTTTACATTCACTCTCAAGTCAATTTGGCCAATGACCAAAGAACCTTTAACAGTCGAAGAACTTGGTTCCAAGTCCCGTGCGCTCATTGATGTGACGCCAAAAAGTCATATATTTAGCTATCATCTCCTCACATTTAGAGCTTTTATTGTCTCTTTTGAGCATTGTTCTTATGAAATACGCTAATGTTGGTGATTTTTGATGTATAGGACAAAAATGAAGGAATTTGATAAAAAATGAATATATTAGAGCTCGAAAGTAAAAGCAACAAAATCCAACCAGGAGAGAGCTCGAAGGTGCAGGACCAAGTACGGAGATTAAAGTGAAGAAAAATAAAGAAGGATATCAAAAAAAGCCTACCGCATCACGGCAACACTGAAAACCAAGTGGACAGAAGCCAAAATAGCCACTGCCTGTCACGCCCCGAGGTTACCCCCTAGACGTAACGCGGGACTTAGGACCATAGGGATCCCAAGCTAACCCTTGGTCGTAGCATTCTCAAGAATAACAAAAGATAAGCGAAAGTATAATAGATAAAGTCGGAATAGCATACATGTAGAATCAAGTCAAATAGGAATACAAGATCCGTAAGAGGACTCAAATACTGTCTATGTCTGAAATGCCTCTACTCATGCCATAAAGAGTTGCTAGGACAAGATCCTAGCTAACTCGAAGTACGAAAATGAAAAGCTAACATAAGCTAAAAACATAACTAGTCCTCGACCTAAGAGGACTCACCAACAACTGTCTGGGAGTGGCCGGGAAACTCTAGCCACGAATCTGAGGAGGTACACCTGAATCTGCATCATCAAAGGATGCAGCGCAAGATATGCGTCAGTATTATAGGATGTACTGAGTATTGAGCAATGCATGAACATGATAAGCAATTTAAAACATGCTGAGTATGCTTTAGCAATCGAAATCATACTTTAATAGTAAAGCTGGATGCAAATGACTCTATGAAACACCATAAGCTGAAAACATGATCATAAACAAGGGTCTGAAATCTGAATAAGAGTCAAGTACACTTTTAATGCATAAACTGTTTCTGTGGGAGGTTCTCTAACCGACATAGACCATATGAGCTACATGGAATCCGATGTATACTCCCTATCGAGAAAACCCAATATACCATGCCAGGGTATAAAGGCATGACTGTGGTATGATCACTAAAACCTGATGCCCAACAGAGAGGACTTGCAAACCTATGGGGGCACGTAGTTCTGGGACTAAGGGTACTCTCACCCGGTCCAACTTGGTGCTAAATACTACTCCCAAAACATATACATATAGCTCATATAATATTGGGGCATATCTGATGCCAAAACTGATCATAATTGGTGACATATCTGATGTCAAAACTGTTCATAACTGGTGACATATCTGATGTCAAAACTGTTCATAACTGGTGACATATCTAATGTCAAAACTGTTTATAAACTGGTGACATATCTGATGTCAAAACTGTTTGAAAAGCAATAGGACGTATCCGATGTCATGCAATTCAAAATCATACATCTAAAGAATGTGCATAGCCATAACTCAAAATATACTTTTCCTTTCTAAATTCATACTTGAATAGGTGGGCATGCAATTTCATAAAAAACATAAGGATAAGTTATCTAAACATGTAAACTTTCACTTGAAATCATGCAATTCAATGGAATCATGCTACAATTCAACTTTAATACATGGGCTTTTGAAACCAATTAAGGAATCTTAATAAAATCATAGATAAACCATAAGAAATCATGAATTGATGCATAGAAATTGATTTCATAAGTTTTCCTCAATTTTAATCAAAACCCTAATTTTACAAGTTCATAATTCAAAGTAAGAATTGGGGGTTTTGGGCACAAGGGTGAAAGGAACCCATTGTTGAATACCCACATACCTTGATTGGAGCTAACCCACTTGAATTGGAAAGACTTAGGAGACTTGAACTTGAAGCTTGAGACCTTGAGCTTGGGGGAATTCTTTTCCTTTTTGGGAGGTGAATGAAGGATTTAGAAGAGACTTAGGATGATAAGGGTGAAAACCCTTCTTGAAATAGTCAAAACGACCTCACTTAGGAGTTAAAAGGGTGGGTAATAACTAAAATACCTTTAGGATTTAATTTAGAACAATCTGGAAAAATGGGTCGGCTTCAGGTTCTACGAGTTGGTTCCACGGGTCGTCATTTGAACCACGGCTCGTGGTTCTAACTCGTGGAACCTGGTCGACAAGACAGTCTGCAAAAATATTTCTACGGGTCAATAGGACAGACTCGTAGAACAACTGACGGGTCATCATTTGGAGTCATCGTGTCTGGGGACTCAGCTGATCTCTGGGTCAAACCATGACTCAAAATGATGGGTCATCGTTCAGACGACGAATCGTCAAACCAAGTCATGGAACCTGGGGGACTTACTATCCCTCTGATCTGTGTTCAACGAGTGGACAGGAAGGACTCGTGGTTTGAACCACGGTCCGTGGAACCCACTCGTGGTTCCAGACCAGAGGCTGGACCACACACACAGACATGAACCATGGTTCCATTCCACAACCCGTGGTTCGAACCACGGTCCGTGGTTTGGACCTGTCATTCCTGAAACATGAAATTTTCTGAGGTTTTTAACTTAGATAGCTGGTTTGATTTCCGGGGTGTTACAATATCTCCCCCTTGGGATTATTCATCCTTGAATGAAGACTAAACAAAGGAAAACTAAAGAGGAAACAGCCCAACCAACAACAGAACATGGAATTCAAAGAGTAAACATAAAAACTGAACTTTTTAACTTGAAAACATGATAAACTAACTTCGTAAAATATGGATGCATACAAGAATCATGAGAGGAACTGATGGAATAGGATCGAAGGGACATACTGAACTAGTACCTTAAGCTGAAACTGAATCTGAAGGAAAGAGATGAGGATATTTGGCCTTCATGGCCTCTTCCGCTTCCCAAGTAGCACCCTTTACAAGCTGATTCCTCCAAAGGACCTTCACCAAAGTGACTTCTTTGTTCCTCAACCTCCGAATCTGACGATCAAGGATCTCCACAGGAACCTCCTCATAGGTGAGACTATCCTTCACACCCATATCCTCCAAAGGGACAATCAAACTCGGATCACCAACACACTTCTTCAATAAGGAAACATGGAAAATAGGGTGAACCACTTCCAACTCTGATGGCAAATCCAACTCATAAGCAACATTACCAACCTTCCTCAGAATTCGATAAGGACCTACAAAACAAGGACTAAGTTTCCCTTTATTGACAAATCTCATCACACCCTTCATGGGTGACACCTTAAGGAAGACCCAATCCTCAACTTCAAATTCCAACTCCCTTCTCCTCACATCCGCGTAAGATTTCTCTCGACTCTGAGCGGTCTTCAACCTTTCCCAAATAAGCTGAACCTTCTCCATAGTCTCATGAACCAAATCTAGACCAATCAAGGCTGCCTTACCTACCTCAAACCAACTAATAGGAGATCCACATCTCCGGCCATAAAGTGCCTCATATGGAGCCATCTGGATGCTAGAGTGAAAGCTGTTGTTGTAGGCAAACTCTATAAGAGGTAAGTGATCATCCCAATTAAGTTTGAAATCAATCACACATGCTCTCAACATATCCTCCAAAGTCTGAATAGTGCGCTCTGCCTGACCGTCTGTCTGAGGGTGAAAAGTTTTGTGAAGCTTCACCTGAGTACCAAGACCTTTCTGAAATGATCTCCAAAACTGAGATGTAAACTGAGGACCTCTATCATAAATGATGGACAAGGAAACACCATGCAATCGAACTATCTCCTGAATGTAGAGTCTGGCATAGTTATCTGCTGAATCAGTAGTCTTAACAGCCAAGAAGTGGGATGACTTGGTCATCCGATCGACAATCACCCAAATGGAATCATGTTGCCTTCGAGTACAAGGCAAACCAGTAATAAAGTCCATATTGATTGCTTCCTATTTCCAAGTGGGAAGGTCAATATCCTGAATCATGCCACCCAGCCTTTGATGCTCCGCCTTTACTTGTTGATAGTTGGGACACTTAGCCACAAACCCGGCTATGTCCCTCTTCATACCGTTCCACCAAAAGACTTTCCATAGATCACGATACATCTTAGTAGCACCCGGATGAATGGAATATCTAGAACTGTGAGCCTCAGTCAGAATATGCTGTCTCAACCCATCTACATCTGGCACACATAAGCGACCCTGATAATGAAGCACACCATCTCCCCCTTGGGAGAAAACCTCCACCCGCTGCCGATGAACCGCACCCTTAAGCTGAAGTAAAATGGGATCCTTGTCTTGCTTTGCCTTCACCTCAACTACCAAAGATGATTCAACACCATTTTGTACAATCACACCACCTTCTGTCGAGTCCATAAGGAAAACTCCTAACTGAGCTAGCATGTGAACCACCTTAACCAATTCCTTCTTCCCGTTCTCAACGGAATACACACTTCCCATAGACAGTCTACTCAAATCATCCTCCACGACATTGGCCTTACCCGAATGGTAAAGCACACTCATATCATAATCCTTAAGGAGCTCGAGCCATCTCCTTTGTCGCAAATTCAACTCCTTCTGAGTGAGCACATACTGGAGACTCTTATGATCAGTAAATACATCCACATGCACACCAAACAAGTAATGTCTCCAAATCTTCAAAGCAAAGACCACGGCTGCCAACTCAAGATCATGAGTAGGATAGTTCTTCTCATGAGTCTTAAGCTGTCTCGAAGCATAAGCAATCACTTTACCACGCTGCATCAAAACACAACCCAAACCAATCCTAGAAGCATCACAATACACAACAAAATCATCTAGGCCCTCGGGTAGAGCTAACACTGGAGATATGGTCAATCTAGTCTTCAATTCCTGAAAGTTCTTCTCACACAAGTCGGACCACTGAAATTTTACTTTCTTCTGAGTCAATTGGGTCAAAGGGGCAGCAATGGAAGAAAATCCCTCCATAAACCATCTTTAGTAACCAGCCAAACCCAAAAAGCTCCTAATATCAGACAGGAAAGTAGGTCTAGAACAGTTCTTTACTGCATCTATCTTTTGAGAATCAACTCGAATACCATCTTTAGTCACAATATGACCCAGAAAAGCAACAGACTGCATCCAAAACTCACACTTGCTAAACTTAGCAAATAACTGCCGGTCCTTGAGAGTTTGCAACACAACCCTCAAATGGTCCGCATGCTCCTCCTCACTCCGAGAGTCGATGAGGATATCATCAATGAAAACAATTACAAACATATCCAAATACTTCTTTAATACACGGTTCATCAAATCCATAAAAGCTGTAGGAACATTTATTAGACCAAAAGACATCACAACAAATTTATAATAACCATAACGAGTTATGAAGGCTATCTTCGGGATATCACACTCTCTAACACGAAGCTGATGATAACCGGATCTAAGGTCAATTTTGGAGAAGAATCTAGCACCCTGAAGCTGATCGAACAAGTCATCAATCCTAGGAATGGGATACTTATTCTTGATTGTGACCTTGTTCAACTGACGGTAATCAGTACACATTCTAAGGGAATCATTTTTCTTTCGAACAAACAAAACTGGGGCACCCCATGGAGAAATGCTAGGCCTGATGAAACCTTTATCAAGAAGATCCTTCAACTAATCTTTCAACTCTTTAAGTTCCGCGGGAGCCATTCTATAAGGAGGAATAGAGATAGGATTCGTATATGAGAGAAGATCTATCCCAAAGTCTATCTCCCACTCGGGAGGGACTCCGGAAAAATCATCGAGAAACACTTCTGGGAATTCATTAACAACATGAACAGACTAAAGGGATGGGGTTTCGGACTCCGTGTCCATAACCCGCACTATGTGATAAACATACCCCTTTGAAATCATCTTCTTAGCCTTAAGATAAGATATGAAATGACCTTTCGAGAAAGGGGAACCACCTTACCATTCTAAAATGGGTTCATTAGGAAACTTTAAACTGACAACCCGAGTACGACAATCAACAAAAGCATAACATGCATACAACCAATCCATACCAAGAATGACATCAAAATCAGTCATCTCCAACTCTACTAGATCCACTGAAGTGACTATATGAAGGACTGAGATAGGGTAATTTTGGTAGATTCTTTTGGCTAAGACTGACTCACCAATAGGAGTAGAAACACAAAAGGGTTCTAAAAAAATTCAGGACATACTTCGAATTTGCATGCTAGATAAAGGGTCACAAAAGATAAGGAAGCACCGGGATCCAACAAACCATATACATCGAAAGAGAAGACTTTCAACATACCATTGACCACATCGGGGGAACTCTCCTAATCCTGTCGGGAGGATATAGAATAGAGATGGTTTTGGCGCTGACCACCAGAACTAGAAGCTACGCCCTGCTAGGATAGTCTACCTCCTAAAGCTGATGGGGTAGGCTGAGTCCTACCTCCTTGTCCCTTCCTGGCTGAAGGATAATCTCTGATATGGTGCCCAGTCTGACCACACCGAAAATAACCCTTTCTACCAGCCAAACACTCACCGGGGTGATTCTTCCCACACTTAACACAAGCTGGGTAGGAAGATCCCTTAGAAACACTACCTTGAGATGGGGAATAGTAACCAGATCCTTTACCACCCTAATCATGACGAGCCCTCTAAGCCTGGGTAGGAGCACTAGCAGAAGAGTGAACAGGGCCTGATGAATTATTTTGGAATGAGGAGCGATGTCCATCTCTAGATCTCTGATGGCTAAATCCTAAACCCTCAGATCTAGCTCTTTTGTTCTCCCTTGCCATCTCCCTAAACTTGTCACCCTCGATCTGATGGGCATGAGTCATAAGTCAAGAAATATTCATGTCACTCAACAACAAGGAAGACCTACACTCTTTCTTCACCACATCAGAAACTCCATATATAAACTTGCTCATTTGATCATGAGGGTCCACTACTATGGAGGGAGCATATCTAGACAACTGAGTGAACTTCAGACTATACTCTTGAATCAACATTGAACCCTGTCTCAAGTTCACAAATTCCTCCACCTTCGCTTGCCTCAACTTGTGGGGGAAGAACCTATCAAGGAAGGCCCTTTCAAAACACTCCCAAGTCATAGGGACCGCGTCCCTCACCCTAGCCTTCTTCCATTGCGTGAACCAAATATGAGCTACATCCTTGAGTTGATAGGATGCAAGCTCAACACAATCGGCCCCAAATACTTGCATAACTTCGAAGATCTTGTTCACTTCATCAATAAAGTTGCGCGGGTCCTCACTCGCTTTCAAACCCCAAAATTCAGGTGGGTTCATTTGGATAAAGTCCCGAACTCGAGCCGCTACCCCTCCTTGAGGATGAACGAGGGCAGAAGCCTGATGATTGGCCTGAGTGGCCAAAGTCTGGGCTAGCAAATGGATGGCATTTCTAAATTCCTCATTCATGACATCAGGGACCGAAATGGGAAGAATAACATTCTGAGTGGCTCGGGGAGGTATAGCACGTCGAGAAGGCATAATCTGAAATGTACAAGATGAGGATTAGAGGAACATAAGAGTTAAGCTCTATCACACGACATGATCATGAAAAAAGTGAAGTTTTCTAAGACATCTTGTAGCTTCTCTCTCATATGTGCGGCGCGCTTCACACATATGAAAAAGACTCTACTCGATACGACTTTCAGATATGCTAGGACACTTGAACCCGAGGCTCTGATACCAAGTTTGTCACGCCCCGAGGTTACCCCCTAGACGTAACGCGGGACTTAGGACCATAGGGATCCCAAGCTAACCCTTGGTCGTAGCATTCTCAAGAATAACAAAAGATAAGCGAAAGTATAATAGATAAAGTCGGAATAGCATACATGTAGAATCAAGTCAAATAGGAATACAAGATCCGTAAGAGGACTCAAATACTGTCTATGTCTGAAATGCCTCTACTCATGCCATAAAGAGTTGCTAGGACAAGATCCTAGCTAACTCGAAGTACGAAAATGAAAAGCTAACATAAGCTAAAAACATAACTAGTCCTCGACCTAAGAGGACTCACCAACAACTGTCTGGGAGTGGCCGGGAAACTCTAGCCACGAATCTGAGGAGGTACACCTGAATCTACATCATCAAAGTATGCAGCACAAGATATGCGTCAGTACTATAGGATGTACCGAGTATGTGAGCGATGCATGAACATGAGTTTAAAACATGATGAGTATGCTTTAGCAATCGAAATCATACTTTAAAAGTAAATCTGGATGCAAATGACTCTATGAAACACCATAAGCTGAAAACATGATCATAAACAAGGGTCTAAAATCTGAATAAGAGTCAAGTACACTTTTAAAGCATAAACTGTTTCTGTGGGAGGTTCTCTAACCGACATAGACCATGTGAGCTACATGGAATCTGATGTATACGCCCTATCGAGAGGACCCAATATACCTTGCCAGGGTATAAAGGCATGACTGTGGCGTGATCACTAAAAACTGATACCTTACAGAGGGGACTTGTAAACTTATGGGGGCACGTAGTTGTGGGACTAAGGGTACTCTCAACCGGTCTAACTCGGTGCTAAATACTACTCCCAAAACATATACATATAGCTCATATGATACTGGGGCATATCTGATGCCAAAATTGATCATAATTGGTGACATATTTGATGTCAAAACTCTTCATAACTGGTGATATATCTGATGTCAAAACTGTTCATAACTGGTGACATATCTGATGTCAAAACTGTTTATAAACTGGTGACATATCTGATGTCAAAACTGTTTGAAAAGCAATAGGACGTATCCGATGTCATGCAATTCAAAATCATACTTCTAAAGTATGTGCATAGCCATAACTCAAAATATACTTTTCCTTTCTAAATTCATACTTGAATAGGTGGGCATGCAATTTCATAAAATACATAAGGACATGTTATCTAAACATGTAAACTTTCACTTGAAATCATGCAATTCAATGGAATCATGCTATAATTCAACTTTAATACATGGGCTTTTGAAACCAATTAAGGAATCTTAATAAAATCATAGATAAACCATAAGAAACCATGACTTGATGCATAAAAACTGATTCCATAAGTTTTTCCCAATTTTAATCAAAACCCTAATTTCACAAGTTCATAATTCAAAGTAAGAATTGGGGGTTTTGGGCACAAGTTATCAGCATGATTCTCAGTAAGTAATATCAACCGACAACTAGTAACTCGGAAAAATAAGTAAGCGTGTGATTGGATAACTCAACCAGATTGTTAAACTGCCATGACCCTGGATCTTTCTCTCATCTGAATTACATGGAACTAATCTTTGGCTAGCTTTAAATTTATTGTTATTCTTAGTTAAACTTAGCGTAGCAAAACATAATTCCCAATTTTTTTTATTATTTGCTGAATAGTTAATGTAATAATTCAAATTAGATAATCAATTAGATAAGTTCCTGTGAGTATTATATATGAACTTAACCTCCAAGTACTAGGAGTCAAGGCAATTGCTTGGCCCCTTTTGATCCAGAGATCGAAAGAACCTCTCACGAGAGACAACGAGTGGCGGAGGACCAACAACATGTCAACCCAATTGATAATAGGGTTGCCCTGCAGTGAGCTATAGGTGCATAATAACAATTCTTGTGTTGAATTTTGCTAGACCAAATTGTGAAAATGCATCAAAGGGTATCGTTAAGCCTAGCATCACAAAAAACTTTCAGCTGAAAGAAGGGACATTGCGACTAGTACAACATACGTGCCAGTATAAGGGTAAACCTTATGAAGATCCACATAAGCACTTAGCAGGTTCATTGAGCTGAGCAAGAACTTTCATTATCAAAATGTCTCAGATGAGTATGTCAAATTGACATTATTCTTGTTCTCGTTGATTGGGGAAGCCAAACAATGGTTGCAAAATGAACTTGTTGGATCCAGTACCTCCTGGATATTTTGTCAGAAAGATTTCTTAACAGATTCTTTTCATCAAAAAGGACAAAGGAATTAAGGGTCAGGATATCTGGTTTGGTACAGAAGGATGATAAATCATTTCCACAAGCATGGGAGAGATATAAAGGCTATCTATGAGACTGAGCATAATTTTGTAGAGGGGTTGAGGCCGGAGTCCAAGTCACTTCTAGACTCTATAGCTCAGGGGAACATCTTGTCTAAGAGATATGATGAGATTGAGTCCTTGCTTAATTTAATGTCACCAGGTAGTTGAGATTACAAAAAGCCAAGCGAGTATTTTCCACACAAAAAACCTCAAGTATGCTAGAAGTTGATGGCATCACAATTATACGATCTGACATTGGTCAACTATGTACTTTGATGAAACAATATTTAACCTCTTTGAATACATGTCAAGTACAATAGGTTAAACAAGTGCAATAGATGCCCCTATCATGTGAGATGTGTGAGAAGAACTACACATATACGGGGCGACTAGTGAATTTAAATTCTATTTATTATATTAGGCAGCAAAATTGCGGTTAGGGCTATCAAGGGAACTATTACAATCTGAATTATAGGAACCACCCAAATTTCTCTTGGGGTGGACACCAAAATGCATTGAGACCACAGTATAGTCAACAACCACCATAAGCTCCACAAGTAAGCACTTTATTGGTTGAGACCCTAAAACAATTTATGGTCCAACAACAACAACAACTATATGATCAATAATAGGTTAACAATGAGACATGAAAAGCTATTCATGACTTGTAAGTTTAGATGGGGCAGCTAGAAATTGCACAACATGCTAGACCTCCGAGTGCATTGCTAAGTGATACAGAGAATCTAAAATAGGTGATGTCAGTTACATTAAGGAATAGAAGAGAGTTGGCTGGAATTCCTCCAAAAAAAGTGAATGCAAGAGGAAAGTACAGAGTTGCCAACAACAGAGTCTGAAAAGAGAAATACAGTCATCTAGAAGGATCATAATTCTCTACCTCCATTCTCTACACCAGCCCTAACATCAGATCCTATACTAAAACCTGTAAGAGGAGGAAATAAAGATAGATGCTATTGAGCAACCTAAGCTTGTGGTTGAAAGACCCTCACCACCATTTCCATAGAGACTGTAGAAAATCAAAGATGATGCTAGTTTAAGAAAGTTCTTTTATATATTCAAGCAGCTGCATATAAACATTCCATTGATTGACACCATGAGAGACATGCCAAAATATGCTAAATATCTCAGAGAGGTGGTGGTATGTAAGAGGCGCTTGGTAGAGTTTGAGAAAGTTATACTTACTGAGGAATGTAGTTTTGGGTCTTGAGTAAGCTCCCTCAAAAGCTTAAGGACCCTAGGAGCTTCACCCTCCCCATTCAGATTGGTGAAAGTGATGTTGGGAAAGCTTTATGTGATTTTGGGGACAAGTATCATTCTGATGCCCGTATTTGTGTTTAAGACACCCAGTTTAGAAAAGCTGTGACCCACTACTATCACTTTAAAACTAGTTTATCGATCATGTGTTGCTCTAGATGGGGCAATTGAAGATGTGCTTATCAAAGATGATAAGTTCGTGATTCCTGCTAATTTTATTATTCTTGATTTTAAAGTAGATGACAGGGTTCTAGTCATATTGAGGCGCCCATTATTAGACACTACTTTGGAAATTATTGATGCAAGAGAAGAAAAGATGACGATGAGGGTACAAGATGAGGAGATGTAATTTAACGTGTACAAAGATCTCTCCACCCCTTCGCACTACATAGATTTGTGCATGATCAGAAATGTGATAAAAAATAAGTGTGGGGTCAAAGAGAGTGAGCCTATTGAATCTAATGCCAATTGGGCAAGCACTGAATCCTAGTAAATTACCACTAAATTATCTGAGAAGCAGAAAGAAAAATTGCTTAAGGTGCTATGAAAGCATGAGCAAGTGATAAAGTGGATGGAGCATGAGCTGGAAAGTGATGAAGAGGAAAGAAAGCGAGTGAGAGCTGGAAGTGATTGTAAAGTGATTGTTTCTCCCAAATTGCACATGAAAGTATACGCGATCGTACAAGTAATATAGTGATTACAAGCAATTGGATGTCGAACACACATGGACTTATGATTAACTATTTACTAAATTAAACTAGTTCTAATTATTTGTTAAAGCTATCAAATTTCAAGGTTTGATTGTTTATACTACAAAAACAAAAAGGTAATTAAAAGTAAATATTGTATAGGTTGTTCGCAGAGAAGTGATGTTTGGTGAATATACACTCTTTTTAGCCGCTTTCATCCACATTTTGTGCATTATTTTGGCTATTTTCTAACTTGATACTCCTTTTTTCACTCAATTGCATAGTTTTGATCTTACAAATGATATTTCATGCTTTGTAGGTGAATGGAATCAAAATTTAACCAATTATAGAGCTTAAAATGGAAAAATAACGCAAAACAAAGTCCAAAGCTAAGTCTGAAGGTCGCCAAGCAATCTGGAATGTGGGAGGGGTCCAAAAATGTACACTCTCTGAAGTTTGACCCCTGATGGAGTTAAAACAAAATCAAAGAGAGGGACCTCACTTCGCGAGGGCCAGAGCAAAGGACCTGCCTCGCATCACGAGGCATTCCAAATGGGAGGCAAAATCCTACGTTCTCCTAGTCTGAGTTGGTGGGACTTCTAAGGTGTGTTTAAAAAAATATAAACCTATACTTAGACACAAAAAAGGAGTTCAACATTATTGAGGAGGAAAACACCGTAGGATCACAGAGAAAGCACATTCATCCATATTCTAGGATTTTATTCTAAAACTTCATCATTAGTTTATTATTTCTTCATTGTTTATGAATACTATTATGTAAATCAGATTATGAGGGGCTAAAATCCCTCATTATAGGGCTATGGATGATGTATGCACCTTTTTATCTTATTTATTGATTGTTTAGTAGATTCTACCATTCATGTGTTGTTCTCTTAACCTTTTACTTGACTATTCTATTGGCTGGTCACCAATTAGGATAAACTAATAATTGCTAGTGGAACTAGACACGAAAAAGTTAGGAATACAATGTGAGTTAAGGGGAGTAGGGTTCTTCTGCGGATAGATTAGCGGCTAGGATGGAAATGTACTTAGTTTGCCCTGCTTGAGTCTGATACAATATGATATATAAATGCACTCGGAGCAGTTTGCTATATCTCTGCTCAATGATGAAGGTGTGAGGCCAACTAGGTAGGTGATTATATGACTCAAAAAACCAAAATCATATTATCAACCCTGTAATTCAATAATTTAATAGATATCTCTGTGACAAACTCCTAATTTACTCATCACCTTTGCTTACCTTATTTTTAGTAAAAATTGCCAGTAATATTAATAACTAAAAAAAACCACTCTTGAATTGGATAAAAATATTTACATAAGTTAATAGAGGAATCACTACTTGTCACCAATTAAGTCCCTGTAGGATCGACAAACCCATTGACAAAGCAATCCCTTATTGCTTGTGACTATGTATACTTGCATGTGTGTATTGGGATAACAATAAGTTTTTGACACCATGGCCAGGGACGTAAAGTATTGATAAGTGTGGATTTCCTTGTTTTTCTTGTTTTTATGGTGCTAACAACTTGTTCTTATTTGTTGATTACTTTAGGTAACTGGTTGTTGTAAAAGTAGCACACCACCAGTTACCAGTAATAATGGCAACTTGATAATGTTCAAACACACTTCTTAATTAAGAATGAGTGTCAATGAGAGTATGCAAAATAATATCCAACTTAGATTCGGGGTCGAAGCCCGCAAGGAACAATATAAGGGCGATTGAAAAAGCAAGGAATTAAAACCCACATACTCTAATTCAAACACAAAAGTGATAAAATATTTTGGGGATTTTTGTTATAGAAATATGAACAAGGATAAAAATAACTAGATAAAGGATAGATTGTTCAATGACCTTCACAAGCAAGAATAACAAGGGAGATTCAGAAATAGAAATCAATTTATATCCATACGATCCATTACAAAGTAATTGTCTACTTCCTAATTAATCATGAGTCGATTGAAAATAATCTTTGGAATCTCAATTATTCAGCTGATCATAAGCAAATACATCTCAACTAGTTCTTTTGAACCTAGCTAAGTATCAACAAAGACATTCCAATTTAAGGCAACACTTGGATTTTTCTATTTCCAGATCAAATTCATTAGATGGGGTTTAAAGCCCTAAATTTGTGCTAATTAACCTTTTCCCAACTTCAATTTCCTCTTTCGAGCTCAATCAAAGTGAAAGCGGTAAGTCCAAGGGTTGATCACTCCCTTTAGAAAGCAATTCAAGCACAAGATTAACTAGATAATCAAAGACCCATTTCATAAACTAGAAAATATTCAACTAATTACAAAAATACAAGATCGAAATTCAAAATTCAAATATTGATTATCTCTAACACAATACCCAAATCTAAAATTAGCAACTACACCTAGAAAAATTTAATACAAAGCATAGAGTTGAAGAAAGGATTAAGAATTTCATAATTAAAGCTTCCAATCTCCACTCTAATGGTGTAGGATGCTTGAAACTTGCTCTCCAAGCTTGAGAACTTTCTCCAAGATGTGCTGGCAGCCAAAGATGAGTTTCAAAATCCCAAAGATATACTTAAAAGCCCTAAAAAATCATAGCAACAAAATTACTAAAATGCCACTATGACAACATCAGTGTTTCATTTTGCCCTTCAGTGCGAAAGGCAGATGCCCATCTATGGTTCGCAAATGGCACTTGAATATTATTAGCATTTCACCTACGAACCACAGATGCCCATCCACGGCTCGCATGTCCCTTGAATTGTTTTCAATGCACTGGATTGTCTTTAGCTTTACTTGTGTCCTACAAGTGTCCTTTATGCCCGCAACTGCCTTCTGTGCCTTGCAGACACTAATTTTTGACTTGGCTTCTTTCCTTAGCTCATTGCTTGGTTTTTCACCTTCGTTTCATGATTTTTGGGTCCAAATCTTTGTTTTTTTATCAATTCTTAGTAATGCCTGTACATGAGAGGTTAAAGACATAAAATTCATCAAATAAGCATAATATTTAGGTAATAATTCATGCTTAAGAGCTTAATAAGTGAGTAAATTACTAACTTATCAAACCCCCAAACTTAAACTATTGCTTGTCCTGAAGTAAGACATTCACAAAATCAAAGGATTGACTCAATATTCAAAGATAAAGGATCATACTAGGACCACTATGACTCAAACAAAATAATTTAAAACAAAAAGACTCAAACAGAGTGACTCAACAAAAGCACAAATCTCAATTGATACCACCATGAACATAAGACAATCAAAATTATTTCAAAATATTTTTCAAGAGACTTCACTTTTACCTTCAAAACCAGGGAACATTTTAACTTAAAATAAAATCATTTAGCATCTCAAGTCATTGACACTAAATTTTCAAGACTTGCCTCAAAATTTACTTCACAACTTATCACATTCATTCCCCTAATTAAGGTCAAGACTTCACCATTTACCCTAAGATTGTAATGCCACTCACAACAAGAGAGAATCTCACTCATAATCATGCATTTCACAACAATAGGGATTATAAGATAGAACAAGTGAAACTAAACTCTCTCAAAGAAGTTTAAGTGCACACACATGGATCCATGGTCTTTCCCTTCATGTATTTCGCCACTACTGTACTGTTGTAAAGCTCAGAATCACAAAGGACTTGCGGACATCTGTGAAGGCTAGGGTCAAGGGAAGGAAACACTTTAGGATAAGTGTCTAGAACCTCCCTAACGCTATTATTTTCATTCAAGCACACCGCTCACATCTTTGATGTTGACTTCACCTTATTTCCCCCTCTCACATCCCCAAATTTCTCCAAACTATTCATCTCAACTCCTTTGTTTTACTTTATTGGACTTTAAGAGTACGGGTAGCACCAATTCAATTCTCTTTCTTTCAATCTTCACTTTTTAATAATTTTCAAACAATTCACAAATTTTTTCGCTAGGTGCTACCCCCAAACTTAAACTCTTCACCTCATTTAGGCCTTAATTGCACACCCCAAAACTTAAGATTTTTCCTACATTATCCACCCAACAATTTCACTCATTCCCCCACCCAAACTTAGGTGTTTAGCCTACATCATTCTTTTAAAGCAATTAGGGAGGTTAGGTGCCAAAATAGAGAAATCCAAAAGGGAAAGGTGTGTAACATGGCTGCCAAAGAAGAGCTTAAAGGCTCAAAGGGGTTGATTAGGATTCAATGCATGGGAAGGAAATTTTTGGTAAAGTAACTATTAAAAGAGGGCCTAAGGTCATTTCTCAAGCTAAGAAACATCTAGGATTTTTTCTTAAATCACATTTTGAGCAAGTTCTTGACTATATGCATGCACAAGAACAAACGAAGACCTCACCACACAAGGCATCACAAACACTTAGGGCCATAAGTTATTCTCAAATCCAATTAAAATGAATGAAGTTGACAAGCTATTCCAAACTGAAGCAATTAATTTGTGAATTATAAGACAAATAATGAACATAAAGATCATGGCATAGAGAATGCTCAAATTGTTTTTCCCCTTTTCTTTTCTCAAATCACTATCATTGCCAAAATTTTCTTGGTGGTCCCACTCAAAACAAGTGCAACATGACTCAATCACACAATACTAAACTATCATTTCTCTTAAGAAAGTCGCCTCTCAGTCTATCATAGGAAAGTGCCACTCTGTTCGACAACAAAAACAAAGAAAAATTAAATTTTTTGCTCCTTAGAAAAGAACCATGGTATAAAAAAAACCCTAAGAGTTTATTGAATCTTCTTTAACAAAGGCATGAACAAAATGGCCTAGCAAAGGCACTAAGAGCAAATAACATCCACCCCCAACTAAACAGCTTGCATTGTACCTATTGCACAAAATTATAAGAAGAGGAAGAAGGGTGTAAAGACTCCCTGGGGTGTTTTAGACATAAGAGTGCCTACTCCAAGAGATGGATGATCCCGCAGTAGTATGGGCCTCTTTGGACTGTGGTCCAAACATCAAATAAGGCTATTGCTGCTTTGTAAGTGGACTTGCACCCGCAAGTGAAGTGCAAAAGATGAGTTTTTGGATAATTTTGCTTTAGTGCACTGCCTGAGGGTTGCGTGTCACTTGCATTCTACAAATGGGTGTTTAAATTCTGCAAGGTGAAGCACAAAAGACTTGGAATACCACAAGATTTTTCCAGTTCACTAGAATGCAATTATGCTGCAACTGTGGCACACAATTGGTTATTTGTGGAGTATAATTGCTCTACAACACCTGTATAGTGGCTCCTTTAAGGGGACTTATTTTCCTTGCCTTAGTGTTACTAGAACACATAAAAAACAATGACAAGTGAAGTAAAAATTAAAGTAAGTAAAGTACTTGGGTTGCCTCATGTGGTGATGTCATTGGGTGTTAGAACAAAGTTAGGAGGGGAGGCAGAAGCTTATTTCCATCCTAGCATCCTAAGTATACTCCCGCCATTACGATACCATTTGCATGCCTTGGGTTTTAGCGCCATGGTTCTATTTCAATTTACGCACTCCATCAAGATTCACGCTCATATTCAGTTGCTAGAATGACAAGTGATTTCTTCAGACAATGACTCTACTCTTACTCTGCGAGTCAATGAATCCCAGCTTTATGCCTCGAGGTCCGTTATGTATGCAAACTCATGTATCGTAGTATGCTCAATTATGTTTGCTCAGTCAGTCTTCAAAAATAGCTCAATGGCTAATCAAAGCATGTTACTCCATGTATGTGCTCAGACCTGATTCTTCAAACGATTCACGCTTATGATTTACTTATTCTAAAGCCCTGTGATCTTTGCCATTGATGACGAGGGGTGGTGATCCCCACTAACTCATGTCTTACGTGCCCAGTATGTGAAGTGCTCCTGCCTATTGCGCTCAGTTCCCCAAGCCTCACCTTGAGTGGCTTGATCACACTAAGTTTAAGTTAAGATCTATCTGTAATCCTTCATTCGTGACGCTCCTGCTCCTGCTCTTTTCTTTCAATGGTTCTGGTTTATGATGTTATAAGTGTTAGGGGAGAAGGCCTTGTAGTAGCCTAGCTAGGAGGTAGCAGATTCCTTTTCCTTGATAGTGTGCTTGTTCCTCCTTGACTTCTAGGTGTGGGTGAATTATGAGGTACAGATTGTTCATGCAAAATAGTTAGATGAGGAATTTTAGTATGTCCCTCTGTAGAAGTTCT
The DNA here is from genome assembly GCA_003996215.1 of Jaltomata sinuosa. Classification (NCBI taxonomy): domain Eukaryota; kingdom Viridiplantae; phylum Streptophyta; class Magnoliopsida; order Solanales; family Solanaceae; genus Jaltomata; species Jaltomata sinuosa. The sequence goes on along the minus strand of QJPP01002073.1, from coordinate 2,376 downwards.
TGAATTTGCGATTCCTAGTTATGGTAGGAAAGAGGAGATAAGTCTTAAATAGGGTAAGCTATGAAACCATAAGGTGACCATAGTTATAAGCTTGAATATCGTGATGGGATACATGTGGATAATTGTTTTGCGCAACTAGTGACCCTTTGGTTGGGAGCCCTAGGTTAGTTGGTTGTTGTGATAAGAGGGAATACTATCCTTAGAAGATGTTCTAGATGCAAGATATCTGGTCGAGATAGGTTTGAACTTGGAGAATCGGGTAGTTAGACTCAGACCTTAGTACTTTTATGTGCGCTGTTGAGGTTGTTAGTTGCAAATGGTAGGAGTGGTATTCAGAAGAGAATAGTTTCCCCGTATATCTAACTCTCTCAGTTTGGTGTCCCTTTCGGTTAACTGTGAGTTCTAGAGTATGTTTGTTCTTTATGAGTTTTAGCTGAGTTCCTACTCTCATCCAAGACAAACTATCATGTTGGGTATCCAGTTCCTGTCCCATTAGCTGATCTTACATTCCCAACATGCATACGTGTCTCATGAAACCAACTCAATTTTTATTTTAATCAGAAGTCGATTACCACGATAGTACTTCAGCTTTTAGAACTCAGTTAAAGGAATTACTTGGGAAGCAGAATCATCCATGAAGTCCAAGTACCCTCATCCTTTTCTTTTCGATACAGTTTCAGCTTGAGGAAGTAGTTCCACCCTTAGTATGGCCCTATGATTCTATTTCAGCAGTTTCTATCATGATCCTAGCATGTATTCATATTTCCAAAGTTGATTCAGCTATGTTTTAAGTTGAAAGTCCAGTTTCATGTTGATTCTTAGGTTTTCATGTTTTGATGTTTGGTTGGGATATTATCTCTCTAGTTTCCCTTGCTTAGTCTTCATTCGAGGATGAATGATCCCAAGAGGGGGATATTGTAACACCCCAGAAATCCTAATCTAATACCCGAACCTTTTTCCATGAGTCTAATGATCATTTCTCTAGTGTGGTGAGTGCTTTGGATGCGAATCATGTTCATAAGAGACTCCTATAACCTAGATAAGTTGAAAGCACCTCAACCAAATGAGTTTTCTTATAAGACTAAACAAGGGTCAACTTCAAACGATCATTTCTCCTGAAATATAAAGTGTTAGGTGGCCTAGTACCCACCAAATTAAAGGTATTCAAATTATCTTTTCAATGCCACCAACCTCTTATTAATCCGAGTCTAGAGTAAAAAGTTATGTGCAGTTTACTGCAGTGCTGTCAGTGATGACGGGTCCGTACTTTGAACGACGGGTCCGTACTTTGAATGACGAGTCCGTACTTTGAACCGTGATTGCTGAACTGAACACTGAAATTTTCATTTTTAAAACCACTGGTTGGTTGACGGCCATAGATCAAAACCACGATCCGTAGATTGACCCGTGGTTTGTCAAAAATCAGCTTTTCTTCCCTAGATTTCACGAGTGACTTGATGGGTCGTCATTTTAAATGACGGACCATCCTGTAACTCATGGAATAGAGTTCTAGTGGACTTTCAAAAGTGATTTCTAAAATCATGGATCAAATGATGGTCCGTCATTCACTTTGACGGTCCATACATTGACCCGTAATCCCTCAAGCCGAGTCATTTCATCAGTTTTTTCAAGTTTATGTTCAGGAGTATTTTTGTAATTTTCCACTCTTTTAACTCCTATACTAGGTCGTTTTAAGCCTATTTAGAAGGGTTTTTATTCCCACTTGGCATAAGTTGTCTCCCATTCTTCCAAACAAGTTTCAAGAGAGGAAACAAAAAGAGAGTTTCATCCTCTCAAGCTTCAAGCTCGGGTTTCAAGCTCCATAGCAAGGGATCCACTCAAAGTCTCCAAGCTCCAAGTCAAGTCTCCTAAGTCTTTTTCATTGAAGTGGGTTATCTTCACCTAAGGTATGTGGGTATTCAATAAGGGATTCCTTCACCTTTATGCCCAAAACCCCAATCTTCTAAATTGAACTTATGGATTTCTAAACTAGGGTTCTTACTCAATTCTTATGGGTCCTTCTAAAATTGTTTCCTCATGATTCTTCTATGGATTTTAACTCTAAATTGTATGATTTTGCATGAGTTTTTATGAGTGGTTTCTTATTCATGATTTTAAGTCAATTCTTATTTTGATCTATGAACTCATGAAATTAGGGTTTTGATCCAAAAATTAGAGAAAGTTTATGAAATCAGTTTCTATGTTTAAATTCATGGTTTCTTCTTGATTACTCATGATTTAAGTATGATTCTCTTATTGGTTTTAAAAGCCCAAGCATGAAAGTTGATTTATAGCATGAAACTATGAAATTGCATGTTTTCAAGAGAAATTTGGCATGATTAGATATTATGTCCTTTATGTATTTATGAAATTACA
>QJPP01002072.1:0-10098 GCA_003996215.1 Jaltomata sinuosa | reverse complement strand
ACACGAAAAAATCAAAAAATCCCTATTTCCCTTTCCGGGCCACGTTTGAAATCCTAAAACCCCACGTATGCCCCTCCGAACCAACAAGCGCCATTAAATAGGTCCTCGCGGACGCCCACGAAAAATTTCGGCCAAAATTCCGCCGGAAGCACATATCACCAAAATCCATGGACTATAACACACGAAAAAATCGAAAAAATCCCTATTTCCCGTTCCGGGCCAACGTTTGAAATCCTAAAACCCACGTTTTGCCCCTCCGAACCAACAAGCGCCTTAAATAGGTCCTCGCGGACGCCCACAAAAAATTTCGGCCAAAATTCCGCCGGAAGCACATATCACACAAAATCCATGGACTATAACACACGAAAAAACCGAAAAATCCCTATTTCCCGTTCCGGGCCACGTTTGAAATCCTAAAACCCCACGTTTGCCCCTCCGAACCAACAAGCGCCATTAAATAGGTCCTCGCGGAACGCCCACAAAAAATTTCGGCCAAAATTCCGCGGAAGCACATATCACACAAAATCCATGGACTATAACACACAAAAAAATCGAAAAATATCCTATTTCCCATTCCGGACCACGTTTGAAATCTAAAAACCCCACGTTTGCCCCTCCGAACAAACGCGCGCCCTTAAATAGGTCCTCGCGGACGCCCACGAAATATTTCGGCAAAAATCCCGCCGGACGCACATATCACACAAAATCCATGGACTATAACACACGAAAAAACCGAAAAATCCCTATTTCCCGTTCCGGGCCGAGTTTGAAATCCTAAAACCCCACGTTTGCCCCTCCGAACCAACAAGCGCCATTAAATAGGTCCTCGCGGCACGCACCACAAAATATTTCGGCCATATTCCGCCGGAAGCACATATCACACAATCCATGACTATTTTAACACACGAAAAAACTGAAAACCCATTTTCCCGGTTCCGGGGCCACGTTGAAAATCCTAAAACCCCACGATTTGCGCCCTCCGAACCAACAGCATCGCCATTAATAGGTCCTCGCGGACGGCCCATAAAAAATTCGGCCAAATTGCCGCCGGAGACATATCACCACAAAAATCCATGGACTATAAACACACGAAAAAACCAAACATCCCTAACTTTTCCGTTCCGCGGCCACGTTTGAAATCTTTAAACCCCACGTTTCCCCTCCGAATCCAACTACAAGCGCCAAGTTAAATAGTCCGTCGCGGGACGCCCACAAAAAATTTCGCAAAATTCCGCCGGAAGCAACATATTCACAAAAATCCTATGGACATAAACACAAAAACCGAAAAATCCCTATTCCGCGTTCCGGGCCACGTTTTTTGAAATCCTAAAACCCACTTTGCCCTCCGAACCAACACGCCCATAATAGGTCCCTTCCGCCGATCGCACGGGCCTAAGTCTTCCCCCTCTCTATCCTCCACTACCTGATCATGATGAGGCCTCTGGGCCTGGGTAGGAGCACTAGCTGAAGAATGCACAGATCCTGATGACTTCTTCTGGAAAGAAGAGCGATGTCCACCTCCAAAACTGTGATGACCAAAACCTGATCCCTCAGATCTAACCCTCTTGTTCTCCCTTGCCATCTCCCTAAGCTTGTCAGCCTCAATTTGATGGGCATGACTTATGAGTAAGAAAATGTTCATATCACTCAATAACAAAGCAGACCTACATTCTTTCTTCACCACATCAGAAACCCCATATATAAACTTGCTCATTGTATCATGCGGGTCCGCTACCATAGAGGGAGCATATCTAGACAACTAAGTGAACTTCAGACTATACTCTTGCACTAACATCGAACCTTGTCTCAAGTTCACAAATTCCTCCACCTTCGCTTGCCTCAACTCTCGGGGAAAGAACCTATCTAGGAAGGCCCTCTCAAAACACTCCCAAGTCATGGGGATTGCGTCCCTCACCCTAGCCTCCTTCCATTGAGTAAACCAAATATGAGCCACATCCTTGAGTTGATAGGATGCAAGCTCAACACAATCAACCCCAACCACTTGCATAACTTCAAAGATCTTCTTCACTTAATCAATAAAGTTGAGTGGGTCCTCACTCACTTTTAAACCCCAAAATTCAGGTGGGTTCATCCGAACAAAGTCATGAACTCGGGCTGCTACCCCACCTTGAGAATTAATGGGGGCAGGAGGAATAGCATTTTGAGAGGCTCGAGGAGGCATAGAACGTCAAGGAGGCATAGTCTGAAGCATACAAGATAAGGACTAGAGGAACATTAAAGTTAAGCTCTATTGCACGATGTGATTATGAAAGAAGTGAAGTTTTCCTAAGACACCTGGGAGCTTCCCTCTCATATGTGTGGCGCACTCCACACACATGAAAGAGACTCTACTCGATGCGACTTTTAGACATCCTAGGGCTCTTAAACCTAAGGCTCTAATACCAAGTTTTTCACTCCCCGAGACTACCCCCTATACGTAACATGGTACTTGGCACCGTGAGTGCCCCAAGATAACCCCTTGGTCATAGCATACTCAAGCATAAAAAATATAAGCGTAAGCATAATAGATAAATATGAAGTCAGATAGATAGGTAATCAAGTCAAATAAAAATACAAACTCTAGAAAGAGACTCGAACACTGTCTATGTCAAAAAAGCCTCTACATAACATAAGGAGTTGCTAGGACAAGACCCTAGCAAACTTGTAGTACAGAATGAAAAGCTAGCACAGCTAAAAACATAACTAATCCTCGGCCTAAGAGGACTTACCAACAGCTGACAGATGGAGTGGCCTGGAAGCTCTAGCCACGTGTATGGAAAGGAACACATGAATCTGCATCATCAAAGGATGCAGCGTAAGATATGTGCCAGTACTATAGGATGTACCGAGTGTGTGAGCGATGCATGAGTCATGATAAAAACAGTTTAAAATATGCTTAAGAATGAACTTGTTACTTAAAGAAGGGCCATGAATAATATCAAGGTATAAGACATAAAACATAAAGTAAAGCTTAAGTTTCATAGTATAGAATCGTATGACTTAATAATTTGAAAATAACATGCGAGAGTTTCTTTTAACCGAGATAAACCATGCTGAGCTACATGGAGTCCAATGTATCCGCCCCATCGAAAGGACCCAATATACCTTGCAAGGGTATAGAGGCAGTGATCACTAAATTTGATGCCCAACAGAGGGTTCTTAGAACCTATGGGGGCACGTAGTTTTGGGACACTGGGTACTCTCACCCGATCTAACTCGGTACTAAATACTACTCCCAAAACATTTAACATGTGCTCACATACACATGACATATCAAATGCCAAACTTGATCATAAATTGTTCATAACTTGTTCATACTTGTTCATACTTGTTCATAACCTGGATTGTCATACTACTCATGAGTTTTTGTTTAGAAAATGACTCATGAGCATTGATGTAACATCGGGTGTCTTGTCTTGCATAATACTTCATAACATGGAAAATTTGCATACTTCATGACTTGTAAAACTTTGCATGACTCTAGTTCAGTTTCATAATACATAGATTTTTCATAGAATATAGGAACTAGGCATGCACATGCTTGAAAACCCATAAGGGGCATGCTATCAAAATCAAATTTGCTTAAATCAATCTTCATGCATGTAGGAATTTTCATGGTTAAACTTGAATTCATGGAATAAGAGTTAGCATGTAAAAATCCATGCGAAATCATGCAATTTATTGGTAATTTCATAACCAAATCATAAGAAGATCATATTTTGCAAAACCCATAAGATTTGGATAAGAACCCTAATTTTAAGATCATGAAATCAAAATTTGAATTAGGGGTTTTGGGCACAAGGGTAAAAGGAACCCATTTTTGATTACCCACATACCTTGGTTGAAGATAACCCACTTGATTTGGAAAGACTTAGGAGACTTGAGCTTGGAGCTTGGAGAAGAATTTTCCCTTTAGGTAGAAAAGTGGAGTAATGAGAAGAAACTTAGGTTAATGAGGGTGAAAACCCTTCTTGAAATAGTCAAAACGACCTCACTTAGGAGTTAAAAGGGTGGGTAATGACTAAAATACCCCCGAGACTTACTTTAGAAAAACTGTTAAAAAGTGTCGGCTTCAGGTTCTACGAGTTGGTTCCATGGGTCGTCGTTTGAATCACGACTCTTGGTTCAAACTCGTGGAACCTGGTCGTCTAGACAGTCTGCAGGAACATTTCTACGGGTCAACATGATGGACCCATAGAACAAATGACGGGTCATCGTTTGGAGTCATCGTTGCTGGGAAGTTAGCTGATCTCTGGGTTAAACAATGATTCAAAATGACGGGTCGTCATTCAGACGATGGGTCGTCAAACTAAGTCATGGAACCTAGGGGATTACTATCCCTCTGATCTGTATCCCACGAGTGGACAAGAAGAACCCGTGGTTTAAACCACAGTCCATAGAACCCACTCGTGTTTCTAGGCCAGAGGTTGTACCAATCAGACAGGAATCACGGTTCCATTCCACGACTCGTGGTTTGAACCACGGTCCGTGGTTTGGACCCGTCATTTCTAAAACATGGAATTCTTCTGAGATTTCAACTTAGATAGCTGGTTTGATTTTTGGGGTGTTACATCATTCTGAACTGATCCATATATAGGCAAAAAACACACAGTTACCACATGCATGTTTCAACTGTACAGTGAACAAAAAGTGAAGATTCATAATACCAACAAAAAAGTTGATCCGGCAAAAGTTTTGACAACTTGCAACCAAATCTCAAGGCATGTCATCTTCATCAATGCTTACATCATCTCCTTGATCATTATCTCTACCTGCAAAAGTCGATAAATATAAGTTATAAACCAATTTTAATTGTGTATCTATTGGAACTTTAATTTTAGTCAAAGGTAGGTAGTCAATTCCACAGTTTATTAACATCTCTAGGCTTCCAGAAACACTGATCCAACAAATATATGGGTTCTTAGTCAATCCATAATTTATTAACTTCCAGAAGTTATCCAAATATTACTATCTCAATTCACAGGTTTAGAAGTTAAAAGTTGTGATTGGAGTTGCACTAGAATGGTCAATGCTTGTTAAGTACCATCAAAACACTAGAACAGAGATGCAATTTAACATACTAGAAATGTCAATGTCAAGTGCAAAACATACTTTAACACCTAAAAGCAATAGTCAAGCTTTTAACAAATGCATTACCACAAATTCCTATCCTCCTACCCCAACCCATAGGTCTCCCAAAGTACAAATTTTGAACTTAAATTTGTACATCAAAAAAACAAACTATGAAGTTCAATTACTCAATAAAGCTTTAATAGCAGTTCAACACTTCAATTACTCAACAAATATTTGAAGGCCAAGGCGGAAAAGGTCTCGCATGTTAACTTTGTACTCTCATTTTTAATATACGACATACACTTTAAGCAAAGTAACTGTCACACTCCGAGGCTACCCTCTAGACGTAACACGAGACCTGGGACCGCAAGTGACCCAAGTTAACCTTTTGTCATAACATAACTCAGATAAACACAAGAAACATAGCGAAAGCATACTAAATTAGAATAGAAAACCATATCTAAGTAGGAACAAGGTCTATGAAATACAAAATCTAAAACACGAAGTACAAGTCTAGCTATGTCTGAAGCCTCTAAAGTATCATAAAGAGTTGATGGGACAAGACCCAAACTAACTCATAAATCTGAAAGAAACACAAGCAAAACAACTAGACAAATACTAGTCCTCGAAGGATGAGGACTCACCAACAAGATCTGGATATCTGGCGTTGTCTAGCCACGAGCCTGAGAAAGAGATCCTTGATCTGCATCATTAAGAGGATGCAGTGCAAAAGTATGCATCAGTACTATAGGATGTACTAAATATGTGAGATATGCATAAGCAAGGTAAAAACATGCTTGAAACATAATTTAAACTGAGATCATGCATAAAAGAGATATCATAAATAAATACCATAGGTTGAGCTCAAACATGAAATAGAATAGCTTAAAACCTTCATATGAAAGAAATAGAACAGCTTAAAACCTTCATACAGGAGTTTCTTATAACCGACAATAGACCATGTGAGCAACATAGAATCAAACTATATCACCCTAGTTGGCAAAGCTACCCCAGACCTTGCCAAGGTACATGGTACTATACATATCATAGCATGGAACCACTTTCATAAGGGGACACTCTCAACTAACGAGGACCCTTCTTTATGAGGAGACACTCTCAACTAACGAGGATCCTCTTAACCTACGCTGGCAATGTAGTTTTAGACATGGGTTATCTAAAACCCTCATCGCTCGGTGCTAAATACTACTCCCAAAACATACATATAGCTCACAATATACTAGTGACATATCTAATGCCGAAAGCTATTGAAAAATATAAGGACATATATAGTGTCATGCAATTCACATATCATAAGTCTTAAAACTTAGCATAGCCATAATTTCAAAACATACTTTTCTTTTTAAATTCATAACTTGATGAATTGGGCATGTTCATAAATACATGAGATCATGTTATCTAAATATGCCAATTTTCACTTGAAAACATGTAATTCAATGGAATCATGCTAGAAATCATCTTTAATACATGGGATTTTGAAATCAATTAAGGAACCTCAAGTAAATCATAAATAAGTAATGAGAAACCATGAATTGATTTTTTAAAACTGAACCCATAAGTTTTCCCCTAATTGGGTAAGAACCCTAATTTCACAATTTCATAAATCAAAGTAAAACATGAGGTTTTGGTCAATAGGGTGAGAGGATACCTTGTTGAATACCCATATACCTTATTGAATCTTGCTTGATCTAAGATAAAAAGAAATAGAGTCTTGAACTTAGAGCTTGAAGGAGTTCTTTTACTCTTTTGGTAGATGAATGAGGAGTAATGAAAGACTTAGGCTAATAGGAGTAAAAACCCTACTAAAAGTGGCCAAAATGACCTCACTTATGATTTAAAAGGGTGGGTAATTATAGAAATACCCCTGGGATTTAATTTAGGAAAAGCTATTAAAAATCTCAACTTCAGGTTCCACGGGTCCTTTCCACGAGCCATAGAAGCAACCATGATTTATGGATTGGTTCGTGGTATCTGAGCAAAAAATTAGGTTGTGGATGACATTCCATGAGGTAATAGGACTAATTGTGGAAGATTTCACAGGCCGGAGAAACCTCTTGTGGTTTTTGGGGAATTGGACTACCGTCAGTCTGAGTTCCACGAGTTGATTCCACAACCCATGGAATCATCTAAGGACCATGAACCTGACCTGTGGTGCTCATACCTGAGGTTTATCTACACGACTATATTCACAAGTCACTTCCACGACTCGTGCTTGAGATAAACATAACCCTTAGAAATCATTTTCCTAGCCATGAGATAAGATATGAAATGATCCTTTGAGGATCAAGGAATATCTTGCCACTCAATGACAGGTTCATTTTGAAACTTGAAACTAACCACTCGAGTACGACAATGAACCGAGGCATAAGATGCATACAACCAATCCATACCAAGAATAACATCAAAATCAGTCATCTCCAACTCTACTAGTGTAACACCCAGTACCTTTCAGAACCTATGTGACTAAGTTGATATCGACGAAGGTACTTGACCTCGAGATTGTGAAGGGGTACTTTGGCCTAGAATTTGAGATGGTCAAATATATATAAGTGTTAATTTAAAAGTATAAGGATGAGGGTTTGGAAAATGAGATAAGACAAGTGAGGTGATTGCTAGCCTTATCTAAGCTTTTAGGTGACAAGTAGGTGCATCACCTACCTACGCTAACGAACTAAGTTTCGACGGCCGATTATGGGCAGCAAGACCATGGAATATTAGATCAAATGGTATCCCAAATGAATCTTAAAGTTTGACCATCAAAGCACAACCAAATTTGGTCCAATCAACTACAAAAGTAGCCGCCAATATTGACCATATTTTTACCCAAGAGAAGCCCAAAATCAGACACAAAATTAACCCTTTTGAGGCCCAAGCAAAGTATAATTTTGGCCCAAGTTTCTTGACCCATTTTGGCTCAAATATACTCAAAAAGAGTCGGCCAAAAAGTTCCCTTTATACAGACCTTTTGTTGATCAATATTGATCACAAAAAGCTGGAAAATTCTCTCTTATCTCCTTTCCTCTTGGCAGCTCCTCTCTCCCTTTAGGGTTCTAAGAACATCAAGTTTCATTCAATATTAAGGTGGGTTAAACAAATTATTATATTGGTACTAATATACTACATATATCTAGGATATCCTATGGTAATAAATACATGAACTATGGCAGCCCCTTCCTTAAGGTTGGACACTTAGAAATTGTGTAATAATTAAGAGATTTCTTCTTCTCTTATTGGTGTATGTGTAGGGGGTACTTAAGCTTTACAAGGCATCAATAAAAAGAGGATAAAAACACCCCTTAAAGTGTGGTAAGTACTCTGCCCATAATCATATTTTTGGATTGAAGTTCGGATGGACAATTGTTGTTGAATTGTTGTTAAGAACTCACGGGACGGCGATCGAAAGCCGTGGGTTCAATGTGTTGCTATTGTATTTCGGTATGGTGAGTGGTGTAGGGGATGTTTGATGTGTTTTTTATGGTTGGAGGCAGTAGGTTTGTGTGTGTGTGATGTGTATTGTAGTGGGGGAGAAAGGTCTAACGATACACCCTTTTATTAGTGCTAATACGTAAATCTTCCCGGGAAATATTTAGCTATTGTTTGGGCAAAGTTGCATTAGGTTTAAGAGCTAATATTAGATTCATTATACCATTGTGTTGTAGATTAACTTAATAAAGGAAATTCCAAGTTGTGGTAAGCGCAATCTTCGGAAGGAACGAGGTATGGTAAGGCTTCTTTATTTCTTATCGGCATGAATCTAGAAATGGAACTCTAAATCTTCGAAAGAGGAATTTGAGTATTCTGTTATAAGAGAGGTGATTGGTAACTTAAAAAGTCTTAAAGAACTAAGTGATACATTATGGTGATTCAAGTCACCTTCTTATAAAAAATCTGATTCTTTTTGCACGAAACATAAGTAATCCTTTTGCCGAGTTTCCTCTTTGTATTGTGATCCCTAATCAAGCATTAGAAAGTATAAAAGGAAGGTTAGCAAGTCAAATCCCCATTCATATGTGTTTGGTAAGTTTATTCCACCATCTATTAAGTCAAGGCTAAAGAAGTTATCTAAATGAACCTCTATAACTAACAAGAGTAGCTTTGAAGGTCAATCTTGTAATACACTTATTACACGTGGATTGCGTGTTAGTGTGAGCCGAGGCGCTACTGCCATATTGAGGCCATTATATACATAGTGTGCACCAAGGTTCTACTGCCATATTGAGGCTATTACATACATAGTGTGCCTCGAGGTGCTACTACCATATTGAGGCCATTATATACATAGTGTGCGCCGAGGCGCTACTGCCATATTAAAGCTATTATATATAGGGTGCTCCGAGGCACTATTGTGGTTCAGCATGTGTTATAAGGAGTGAGTTGCAATGTGAGATAATTCATGTATGTGTTCTAAAAAGAATAAAGGAGAAAAGAGCTTAACGAGTCTTACCAATTACAGTTTAAAAGTTTCATATTATATCTTGTTCAGATTTACTACTTGCGACTTGCTTTTATATTTCTACCTTACATGCCAATACATTATTGTCATACTGACGTCCCTATTGCCTGGGGTCTCTGCATTCATGCCTGCAGGTCCAGACAGAAACCCAGACAGGCCTCTTTATTAGGAGTTGCAGAGTTCAGCCATTTTGGTAAGCTCCATTCTTCCTGGAGCTGACGAGTCAGAGGTCTAGCTTATATTTTTACAAGGTTATGTATATGTCAGAGGTCTAGCTTATATTTTTACAAGGTTATGTATATGTACAATTTATGGGTAGTCCAGGGCCCTGCCCTGGATATGAGATGTTTTACTTACTCCTAGAGGCTTGTAGATGTGTATTTGTATATCAGTGTTGGGTATGGCCTTGTCGGCCTTGTTATTAGCTATCTACTATGATAATAGCCTTGTCGGCCTTGACTTATTTACCCATTGTTGAGCTATAAGTGTTTATCATGGCTATACTTAGAGACCTTGTCAGTCTCATACCCCTAGTAGGTTCAATAGAGATACAC